>OW121741.1:18304687-18484556 GCA_933228675.1 Stomorhina lunata
AAAATTTTTCATAAAAAAAATTTTTTTTTTTGTATCAAAAATCGAAATTTTTCACAAAAAAACTTTAAATGGCTGTAACTTTGTTATTATGCGTTTAAATGGAAATCTAACGAAATTTTGGGATCACCAAAATTTTTCATAAAATTTTTTTTTTTTTTATCAAAAAATCGAAATTTTTCACAAAAAAAACTTTAAATGGCTGTAACTTTGTTATTATGCGTTTAAAAGGAAATCGAACGAAATTTTGGGGATCACCAAAATTTTTTCATAAAAAATTTTTTTTTTTATCAAAAATCGAAATTTTTTCACAAAAAAAACTTTAAAATGGCTGTAACTTTGTTATTATGCGTTTAAATGGAAATCTAACGAAATTTTGGGATCACCAAAATTTTTCATAAATTTTTTTTTTTTTTATCAAAAAATCGAAATTTTTCACAAAAAAACTTTAAATGGCTGTAACTTTGTTATTATGCGTTTAAATGGAAATCTAACGAAATTTTGGGATCACCAAAATTTTTCATAAAATTTTTTTTTTTTTATCAAAAATCGAAATTTTTCACAAAAAAACTTTAAAGGGCTGTAACTTTGTTATTATGCGTTTAAATGGAAATCTAACGAAATTTTGGTATCACCAAAATTTTTCATAAAAATTTTTTTTTTTATCAAAAATCGAAATTTTTCACAAAAAAACTTTAAATGGCTGTAACTTTGTTATTATGCGTTTAAATGGAAATCTAACGAAATTTTGGGATCACCAAAATTTTTCATAAAATTTTTTTTTTTTTATCAAAAATCGAAATTTTTTCACAAAAAAACTTTAAAGGGCTGTAACTTTGTTATTATGCGTTTAAATGGAAATCTAACGAAATTTTGGGGATCACCAAAATTTTTCATAAAATTTTTTTTTTTTATCAAAAATCGAAATTTTTCACAAAAAAACTTTAAATGGCTGTAACTTTGTTATTATGCGTTTAAATGGAAATCTAACGAAATTTTGGGATCACCAAAATTTTTCATAAAATTTTTTTTTTTTTTTTTTGTATCAAAAATCGAAATTTTTCACAAAAAAACTTTAAATAGCTGTAACTTAGTTATTATGCGTTTAAATGGAAATCTAACGAAATTTTGGGATCACCAAAATTTTTTCATAAAATTTTTTTTTTTTTATCAAAAATCGAAATTTTTCACAAAAAAACTTTAAAGGGCTGTAACTTTGTTATTATGCGTTTAAATGGAAATCTAACGAAATTTTGGGGATCACCAAAATTTTTCATAAATTTTTTTTTTTTTTATCAAAAATCGAAATTTTTCACAAAAAAACTTAAAATGGCTGTAACTTTGTTATTATGCGTTTAAATGGAAATCTAACGAAATTTTGGGATCACCAAATTTTTTCATAAAAAAAATATTTTTTTTTTCAAAAATTGAAATTTTTCACAAAAAAACTTAAAATGGCTGTAATTTTGTTATTATGCGTTTAAATGGAAATCTAACGAAATTTTGGGATCACCAAAATTTTTTCATAAAAATTTTTTTTTTTTGTATCAAAAATCGAAATTTTTCACAAAAAAAACTTTAAATGGCTGTAACTTTGTTATTATGCGTTTAAATGGAAATCTAACGAAATTTTGGGATCACCAAAATTTTTCATATAAAAATTTTTTTTTGTATCAAAAATCGAAATTTTTCACAAAAAAACTTTAAATGGCTGTAACTTTGTTATTATGCGTTTAAATGGAAATCTAACGAAATTTTGGGATCACCAAATTTTTTTCATAAAAAAATATTTTTTTTTTCAAAAATCGAAATTTTTTCACAAAAAAAACTTAAAATGGCTGTAACTTTGTTATTATGCGTTTAAATGGAAATCTAACGAAATTTTGGAATCACAAAAATTTTTCATAAAAATTTTTTTTTTTGTATCAAAAATCGAAATTTTTTCACAAAAAAACTTAAAATGGCTGTAACTTTGTTATTATGCGTTTAAATGGAAATCTAACGAAATTTTGGGATCACCAAAATTTTTTATAAAACTTTTTTTTTAATCGAAATTCGAAATTTTTCACAAAAAAACTTAAAATGGCTGTAACTTTTGTTTGTGCGTTTAAATGGAAATCTAACGAAATTTTGGGATCACCAAAATTTTTCATAAAATTTTTTTTTTTTTATCAAAAATCGAAATTTTTCACAAAAAAAACTTTAAATGGCTGTAACTTTGTTATTATGCGTTTTAAATGGAAATCTAACGAAATTTTGGGATCACCAAATTTTTTCATAAAAAAATATTTTTTTTTTTCAAAAATTGAAATTTTTCACAAAAAAACTTAAAATGGCTGTAACTTTGTTATTATGCGTTTAAATGGAAATCTAACGAAATTTTGGGATCACCAAAAATTTTTCATAAAATTTTTTTTTTTTTATCAAAAATCGAAATTTTTCACAAAAAAACTTTAAATGGCTGTAACTTTGTTATTATGCGTTTAAATGGAAATCTAACGAAATTTTTGGGATCACCAAAATTTTTCATAAAATTTTTTTTTTTTTTTGTATCAAAAAATCAAATTTTTCACAAAAAAACTTTAAATAGCTGTAACTTTGTTATTATGCGTTTAAATGGAAATCTAACGAAATTTTGGGATCACCAAAATTTTTCATAAAAATATTTTTTTTTTTCAAAAATCGAAATTTTTCACAAAAAAACTTTAAATGGCTGTAACTTTGTTATTATGCGTTTAAAATGGAAATCTAACGAAATTTTTTCATAAAATTTTTTTTTTTTTTTTGTATCAAAAATCGAAATTTTTCACAAAAAAAACTTTAAATAGCTGTAACTTTGTTATTATGCGTTTAAATGGAAATCTAACGAAATTTTGTGATCACCAAAATTTTTCATAAAAATATTTTTTTTTTTTTCAAAAATCGAAATTTTTCACAAAAAAAACTTTAAAGGCTGTAACTTTGTTATTATGCGTTTAAATGGAAATCTAACGAAATTTTTGGGATCACCAAAATTTTTCATAAATTTTTTTTTTATCAAAAATTGAAAATTTTTCACAAAAAAAACTTTAAAGGCTGTAACTTTGTTATTATGCGTTTAAATGGAAATCTAACGAAATTTTGGGATCACCAAAATTTTTCATAAATTTTTTTTTTTTATCAAAAATTGAAATTTTTCACAAAAAAACTTTAAATGGCTGTAACTTTGTTATTATGCGTTTAAATGGAAATCTAACGAAATTTTGGGATCACCAAAATTTTTCATAAATTTTTTTTTTTTTATCAAAAATCGAAATTTTTCACAAAAAAACTTAAAATGGCTGTAACTTTGTTATTATGCGTTTAAATGGAAATCTAACGAAATTTTGGGATCACCAAAATTTTTCATAAAATTTTTTTTTTTTTGTATCAAAAATCGAAATTTTTCACAAAAAAACTTTAAATAGCTGTAACTTTGTTATTATGCGTTTTAAATGGAAATCTAACGAAATTTTGGGATCACCAAAATTTTTCATAAATTTTTTTTTTTTATCAAAAATCGAAATTTTTCACAAAAAAACTTTAAATGGCTGTAACTTTGTTATTATGCGTTTAAATGGAAATCTAACGAAATTTTGGGATCACCAAAATTTTTCATAAAATTTTTTTTTTTTTTTTGTATCAAAAATCGAAATTTTTCACAAAAAAACTTTAAATAGCTGTAACTTTGTTATTATGCGTTTAAATGGAAATCTAACGAAATTTTGGGATCACCAAAATTTTTCATAAATTTTTTTTTTTTTATCAAAAATTGAAATTTTTCACAAAAAAACTTTAAATGGCTGTAACTTTGTTATTATGCGTTTAAATGGAAATCTAACGAAATTTTGGGATCACGAAATTTTTTCATAAAAAAATATTTTTTTTTTCAAAAATTGAAATTTTTCACAAAAAAACTTAAAATGGCTGTAACTTTGTTATTATGCGTTTAAATGGAAATCTAACGAAATTTTGGAATCACCAAAATTTTTCATAAAAATATTTTTTTTTTCAAAAATCGAAATTTTTCACAAAAAAACTTTAAATGGCTGTAACTTTGTTATTATGCGTTTAAATGGAAATCTAACGAAATTTTGGGATCACCAAAATTTTTCATAAAAAAATTTTTTTTTTGTATCAAAAATCGAAATTTTTCACAAAAAAAACTTTAAATAGCTGTAACTTTGTTATTATGCGTTTAAATGGAAATCTAACGAAATTTTGTGATCACCAAAATTTTTCATAAAAATATTTTTTTTTTTTTCAAAAATCGAAATTTTTCACAAAAAAACTTTAAAGGCTGTAACTTTGTTATTATGCGTTTAAATGGAAATCTAACGAAATTTTGGGATCACAAAAATTTTTCATAAAAATTTTTTTTTTGTATCAAAAATCGAAATTTTTCACAAAAAAAACTTTAAATGGCTGTAACTTTGTTATTATGCGTTTAAATGGAAATCTAACGAAATTTTGGAATCACCAAAATTTTTCATATTTTTTTTTTTTTTTATCCAAAATCGAAATTTTTCACAAAAAAACTTAAAATGGCTGTAACTTTGTTATTATGCGTTTAAATGGAAATCTAACGAAATTTTGGGATCACCAAAATTTTTCATAAAATTTTTTTTTTTTTTGTATCAAAAATCGAAATTTTTCACAAAAAAACTTTAAATAGCTGTAACTTTGTTATTATGCGTTTAAATGGAAATCTAACGAAATTTTGGGATCACCAAAATTTTTCATAAATTTTTTTTTTTTTATCAAAAATCGAAATTTTTCACAAAAAAACTTTAAATGGCTGTAACTTTGTTATTATGCGTTTAAATGGAAATCTAACGAAATTTTGGGATCACCAAAATTTTTCATAAAATTTTTTTTTTTTTTTTGTATCAAAAATCGAAATTTTTCACAAAAAAACTTTAAATAGCTGTAACTTTGTTATTATGCGTTTAAATGGAAATCTAACGAAATTTTGGGATCACCAAAATTTTTCATAAAAATATTTTTTTTTTTCAAAAATCGAAATTTTTCACAAAAAAACTTTAAATGGCTGTAACTTTGTTATTATGCGTTTAAATGGAAATCTAACGAAATTTTGGGATCACCAAAATTTTTCATAAATTTTTTTTTTTTTATCAAAAATTGAAATTTTTCACAAAAAAACTTTAAATGGCTGTAACTTTGTTATTATGCGTTTAAATGGAAATCTAACGAAATTTTGGGATCACCAAAATTTTTTCATAAAAAAATATTTTTTTTTTCAAAAATTGAAATTTTTCACAAAAAAACTTAAAATGGCTGTAACTTTGTTATTATGCGTTTAAATGGAAATCTAACGAAATTTTGGAATCACCAAAATTTTTCATAAAATTTTTTTTTTTTTGTATCAAAAATCGAAATTTTTCACAAAAAAACTTTAAATAGCTGTAACTTTGTTATTATGCGTTTAAATGGAAATCTAACGAAATTTTGGGATCACCAAAATTTTTCATAAAATTTTTTTTTTTTTTTGTATCAAAAATCGAAATTTTTCACAAAAAAACTTTAAATAGCTGTAACTTTGTTATTATGCGTTTAAATGGAAATCTAACGAAATTTTTGGGATCACCAAAATTTTTCATAAAAATATTTTTTTTTTTTCAAAAATCGAAATTTTTCACAAAAAAACTTTAAATGGCTGTAACTTTGTTATTATGCGTTTAAATGGAAATCTAACGAAATTTTGGGATCACCAAAATTTTTCATAAATTTTTTTTTTTTTATCAAAAATTGAAATTTTTCACAAAAAAACTTTAAATGGCTGTAACTTTGTTATTATGCGTTTAAATGGAAATCTAACGAAATTTTGGGATCACCAAATTTTTTCATAAAAAAATATTTTTTTTTTCAAAAATTGAAATTTTTCACAAAAAAACTTAAAATGGCTGTAACTTTGTTATTATGCGTTTAAATGGAAATCTAACGAAATTTTGGAATCACCAAAATTTTTCATAAAAATATTTTTTTTTTTCAAAAATCGAAATTTTTCACAAAAAAACTTTAAATGGCTGTAACTTTGTTATTATGCGTTTAAATGGAAATCTAACGAAATTTTGGGATCACCAAAATTTTTCATAAAAATTTTTTTTTTTTGTATCAAAAATCGAAATTTTTCACAAAAAAACTTTAAATGGCTGTAACTTTGTTATTATGCGTTTAAATGGAAATCTAACGAAATTTTGGGATCACCAAATTTTTTCATAAAAAAATTTTTTTTTTTTCAAAAATCGAAATTTTTCACAAAAAAACTTAAAATGGCTGTAACTTTGTTATTATGCGTTTAAATGGAAATCTAACGAAATTTTGGGATCACCAAAATTTTTCATAAAAAAATTTTTTTTTTTTCAAAAATCGAAATTTTTCACAAAAAAACTTTAAAGGCTGTAACTTTGTTATTATGCGTTTAAATGGAAATCTAACGAAATTTTGGGATCACAAAAATTTTTCATAAAAATTTTTTTTTTGTATCAAAAATCGAAATTTTTCACAAAAAAACTTTAAATGGCTGTAACTTTGTTATTATGCGTTTAAATGGAAATCTAACGAAATTTTGGAATCACCAAAATTTTTCATATTTTTTTTTTTTTTTTATCCAAAATCGAAATTTTTCACAAAAAAACTTTAAATGGCTGTAACTTTGTTATTATGCGTTTAAATGGAAATCTAACGAAATTTTGGGATCACCAAAATTTTTCATAAAATTTTTTTTTTTGTATCAAAAATCGAAATTTTTCACAAAAAAATTTTAAATGGCTGTAAATTTGTTATTATGCGTTTAAATGGAAATCTAACGAAATTTTGGAATCACCAAAATTATTCATAATTTTTTTTTTTTTTTGTATAAAAAATCGAAATTTTTCACAAAAAAACTTTAAATGGCTGTAACTTTGTTATTATGCGTTTAAATGGAAATCTAACGAAATTTTGGGATCACCAAAATTTTTCATAAAATTTTTTTTTTTGTATCAAAAATCGAAATTTTTCACAAAAAAATTTTAAATGGCTGTAACTTTGTTATTATGCGTTTAAATGGAAATCTAACGATATTTTGGGATCACCAAATTTTTTCATAAAATTTTTTTTTTTGTATCAAAAATCGAAATTTTTCACAAAAAAACTTTAAATGGCTGTAACTTTGTTATTATGCGTTTAAATGGAAATCTAACGGAATCACCAAAATTTTTCATAATTTTTTTTTATCAAAAATCGAAATTTTTCACAAAAAAAACTTTAAATGGCTGTAACTTTGTTATTATGCGTTTAAATGGAAATCTAACGATATTTTGGGATCACCAAATTCTTTCATAAAAAAATATTTTTTTTTTTTTTTCAAAAATCGAAATTTTTCACAAAAAAACTTTAAATGGCTGTAACTTTGTTATTATGCGTTTAAATGGAAATCTAACGAAATTTTGGGATCACAAAAATTTTTCATAAATTTTTTTTTTTTGTATCAAAAATCGAAATTTTTCACAAAAAAACTTTAAATGGCTGTAACTTTGTTATTATGCGTTTAAATGGAAATCTAACGAAATTTTGGAATCACCAAAATTTTTCATAATTTTTTTTTTTTATACCCACCATCAAAAAGAATGGGGGGTATATTGAGATTGTCATTCCGTTTGTAATTTCCTTAATATTGGCCCAAAAATCAAAAACGATATATATTCTGAATCCTTATGAAATTCTAAGACGATTGAGCGATGTCCGTCTGTCTGTCCGTCTGTCTGTCCGTCTGTCTGTCTGTCTGTCTGTTGAAATCACGATAACGCTTAAACGAAAGGAGCTAGCTCAATGAAACTTAGTACAAACATTCTTCATCACTGAGAAAATTTTGGTATTGAAATTGGGCAAAATCGGTTAACATTTGACCATAGCTCCCGTATAACCTCGCCTATGCTAATCGCTTATTTGCTAATAAATGACAAATTATAACAGCTATGATGACAAAATTTGGTATCTAGAAGTTTTATATAAGCACTAGGCAGCATTTAAAATTTCATTGAAATCGGTTCACATTTAACCATAGCTCCCATATAAAAAACATACGGAAACAGCCTAAATTCCACCTGAAATTCACTTAAATGCCAATAAATGCTAAAATGTAATAGCTTTGGTCACCAAATTTAGCACAAATAAGTCTTATGTAAATACCAGCCAGTGTGCAAAATTTTGTCACAATCGGTCACCATTTGACCATAGCTCCCATATAAAAAACTTACGGAAACACAAAAATACAAAAAGAAAAGGGGGTTAATGTCCGTCTGTCCGCTAGATAAAAGCGCGATAGCGCCTTAACTGAAAGGGCTACAGCAACAAAATTTTACAAAAGGAAGTCTTATGTGAATGCCAGCCGGTGTGCAAAATTTTGTTAGAATCGGTCACCGTTTGACCATAGCTCCCATATAAAAAACTTACAGAAACACAAAAATCAAAAAGAAAAGGAGATTTATGTCCGTCTGTCCGTCAGATAAAATCGCGACAGCTCCTTAACTACAAAAGCTAGAGCGACAAAATTTTACAAAAGTATTTTTGATATGTAACAAAAGTTGTGTACTGAAAATGGGCGAAATCGGTTCACATTTAGTTAGAGCTCCCATATAACCCCGCCCCGGGAAACACATGAATGCTGATAAATTGAGTACAATTGTAATAGCTATGACGACTAAATTTAGAATAGAGAACTTTTATGCAACTATTAGTCAGTATATTAAATTTTATAGGAATCGGTCCATATTTGACTATAGCTTTCATATAAAAAACACTCCCGGAAACCAAAAAATATTTAGCAAGGACCAGTTAAAAGCTATTAAATTAGAAACTATGACAGCTATTACCACTAAATTTTGCAAAAATAAGCTTTATATAAATACCAGCCAGTGTGCGAAATTTTGTTGCAATCGGTCAACATTTGGCTATAATTCTTATATATATATTACATCCCCTTTTTTATATCTACAATCAAAAAGATTCTGAGGTACAAGCAGCATATCAAGATTTGTATATGGTAGATGCATTAGGACCTCCTAACAAAATATATGGACCACTCGTATTACTATCAACTACTTTATCCTAACTAAATATTAAGCTAAAGGAAAAGTATTTAACAACTTATTAATGTAAAACCATACCCGGTTACGATAGTGAATTCTGTTCAAAGTAAATTAATACTAGCGAAACCACTTACATACTTTTGAATGTTGAACTATAAAGCTACTGCAACCGAAGTAATTCCAAATATTTTACTAACAATACCAACTAGCGTAACAACTTTTTTCCAATTTGGTCCACGTTTTGAATTTGCTGCACCTTCGTAGATATATGACATATGTTTCTAAATTTAACACAACTTGATGGTGGGTATATAAGATTCGGCACAGCCGAATATAACACTCTTACTTGTTTTATCAAAAATCGAAATTTTTCACAAAAAAACTTTAAATGGCTGTAACTTTGTTATTATGCGTTTAAATGGAAATCTAACGAAATTTTGGAATCACCAAAATTTTTCATAATTTTTTTTTTTTTTTTATCAAAAATCGAAATTTTTCACAAAAAAACTTTAAATGGCTGTAACTTTGTTATAATGCGTTTAAATGGAAATCTAACGAAATTTTGGAATCACCAAAATAATTCATATTTTTTTTTTTATTAAAAATCAAAATTTTTCACAAAAAAACTTTAAATGGCTGTAACTTTGTTATTATACGTTTAAATGGAAATCTAACGAAATTTTGGAATCACCAAAATAATTCATATTTTTTTTTTTTTATCAAAAATCAAAATTTTTCACAAAAAAACTTTAAATGGCTGTAACTTTGTTATTATGCGTTTAAATGGAAATCTAACGAAATTTTGGGATCACCAAAATTTTTCATAAAAAAATTTTTTTTTTGTATCAAAAATCGAAATTTTTCACAAAAAAACTTTAAATGGCTGCAACTTTGTTATTATGCGTTTAAATGGAAATCTAACGAAATTTTGGAATCACCAAAATTATTCATAATTTTTTTTTTTTATCAAAAATCGAAATTTTTCACAAAAAAACTTTAAATGGCTGTAACTTTGTTATTATGCGTTTAAATGGAAATCTAACGAAATTTTGGGATCACCAAATTTTTTCATAAATTTTTTTTTTTTGTATCAAAAATCGAAAATTTTCACAAAAAAAACTTTAAATGGCTGTAACTTTGTTATTATGCGTTTAAATGGAAATCTAACGAAATTTTGGGATCACATCAATTTTTCATAAAAAAATATTTTTTTTTTCAAAAATCTAAATTTTTCACAAAAAAACTTTAAATGGCTGTAACTTTGTTATTATGCGTTTAAATGGAAATCTAACGAAATTTTGGGATCACAAAAATTTTTCATAAAATTTTTTTTTTGTATCAAAAATCGAAATTTTTCACAAAAAAACTTTAAATGGCTGTAACTTTGTTATTATGCGTTTAAATGGAAATCTAACGAAATTTTGGAATCACCAAAATTTTTTTTTTTGTATCAAAAATCGAAATTTTTCACAAAAAAACTTTAAATGGCTGTAACTTTGTTATTATGCGTTTAAATGGAAATCTAACGAAATTTTGGGATCACAAAAATTTTACATAAAATTTTTTTTTTGTATCAAAAATCGAAATTTTTCACAAAAAAACTTGAAATGGCTGTAACTTTGTTATTATGCGTTTAAATGGAAATCTAACGAAATTTTGGGATCACAAAAATTTTTCATAAAATTTTTTTTTTTTTGTATCAAAAATCGAAATTTTTCACAAAAAAACTTTAAATGGCTGTAACTTTGTTATTATGCGTTTAAATGGAAATCTAACGAAATTTTGGGATCACCAAATTTTTTCATAAAAATTTTTTTTTTTTGGATCAAAAATCGAAATTTTTCACAAAAAAACTTTAAATGGCTGTAACTTTGTTATTATGCGTTTAAATGGAAATCTAACGAAATTTTGAGATCACCAAATTTTTTCATAAAAAAATATTTTTTTTTTCAAAAATCTAAATTTTTCACAAAAAAACTTTAAATGGCTGTAATTTTGTTATTATGCGTTTAAATGGAAATCTAACGAAATTTTGGGATCACCAAATTTTTTCATAAAAAAATATTTTTTTTTTCAAAAATCTAAATTTTTCACAAAAAAACTTTAAATGGCTGTAACTTTGTTATTATGCGTTTAAATGGAAATCTAACGAAATTTTGGGATCACAAAAATTTTTCATAAAAATTTTTTTTTGTATCAAAAATCGAAATTTTTCACAAAAAAACTTTAAATGGCTGTAACTTTGTTATTATGCGTTTAAATGGAAATCTAACGAAATTTTGGGATCACCAAAATTTTTCATAAAATTTTTTTTTTATCGAAAATCGAAATTTATTACAAAAAAACTTTAAATGGCTGTAACTTTGTTATTATGCGTTTAAATGGAAATCTAACGATATTTTGGGATCACCAAATTTTTTCATAAAAAAATATTTTTTTTTTTTCAAAAATCGAAATTTTTCACAAAAAAAAAACTTTAAATGGCTGTAACTTTGTTATTATGCGTTTAAATGGAAATCTAACGAAATTTTGGGATCACAAAAATTTTTCATAAAAATTTTTTTTTTTTTTGTATCAAAAATCGAAATTTTTCACAAAAAAACTTGAAATGGCTGTAACTTTGTTATTATGCGTTTAAATGGAAATCTAACGAAATTTTGGGATCACAAAAATTTTTCATAAAATTTTTTTTTTTTTTGTATCAAAAATCGAAATTTTTCACAAAAAAACTTTAAATGGCTGTAACTTTGTTATTATGCGTTTAAATGGAAATCTAACGAAATTTTGGGATCACCAAATTTTTTCATAAATTTTTTTTTTTTGTATCAAAAATCGAAATTTTTCACAAAAAAACTTGAAATGGCTGTAACTTTGTTATTATGCGTTTAAATGGAAATCTAACGAAATTTTGGGATCACCAAATTTTTTCATAAAAAAATATTTTTTTTTTCAAAAATCTAAATTTTTCACAAAAAAACTTTAAATGGCTGTAATTTTGTTATTATGCGTTTAAATGGAAATCTAACGAAATTTTGGGATCACCAAATCTTTTCATAAAAAAATATTTTTTTTTTCAAAAATCTAAATTTTTCACAAAAAAACTTAAAATGGCTGTAACTTTGTTATTATGCGTTTAAATGGAAATCTAACGATATTTTGGGATCACCAAATTTTTTCATAAAAAAATATTTTTTTTTTTTCAAAAATCGAAATTTTTCACAAAAAAAAACTTTAAATGGCTGTAACTTTGTTATTATGCGTTTAAATGGAAATCTAACGAAATTTTGGGATCACAAAAATTTTTCATAAAAATTTTTTTTTGTATCAAAAATCGAAATTTTTCACAAAAAAACTTTAAATGGCTGTAACTTTGTTATTATGCGTTTAAATGGAAATCTAACGAAATTTTGGGATCACCAAAATTTTTCATAAAATTTTTTTTTTATCGAAAATCGAAATTTATTACAAAAAAACTTTAAATGGCTGTAACTTTGTTATTATGCGTTTAAATGGAAATCTAACGAAATTTTGGGATCACAAAAATTTTTCATAAAAATTTATTTTTTTTGTATCAAAAATCGAAATTTTTCACAAAAAAACTTTAAATGGCTGTAACTTTGTTATTATGCGTTTAAATGGAAATCTAACGAAATTTTGGGATCACCAAATTTTTTCATAAAAAAATATTTTTTTTTTTCAAAAATCTAAATTTTTCACAAAAAAACTTAAAATGGCTGTAACTTTGTTATTATGCGTTTAAATGGAAATCTAACGATATTTTGGGATCACCAAATTTTTTCATAAAAAAATATTTTTTTTTTTTCAAAAATCGAAATTTTTCACAAAAAAAAACTTTAAATGGCTGTAACTTTGTTATTATGCGTTTAAATGGAAATCTAACGAAATTTTGGGATCACCAAATTTTTTCATAAATTTTTTTTTTTTGTATCAAAAATCGAAATTTTTCACAAAAAAACTTGAAATGGCTGTAACTTTGTTATTATGCGTTTAAATGGAAATCTAACGAAATTTTGGGATCACCAAATTTTTTCATAAAAAAATATTTTTTTTTTCAAAAATCTAAATTTTTCACAAAAAAACTTTAAATGGCTGTAATTTTGTTATTATGCGTTTAAATGGAAATCTAACGAAATTTTGGGATCACCAAATTTTTTCATAAAAAAATATTTTTTTTTTTCAAAAATCTAAATTTTTCACAAAAAAACTTAAAATGGCTGTAACTTTGTTATTATGCGTTTAAATGGAAATCTAACGAAATTTTGGGATCACCAAATTTTTTCATAAAAAAATATTTTTTTTTTTCAAAAATCTAAATTTTTCACAAAAAAACTTAAAATGGCTGTAACTTTGTTATTATGCGTTTAAATGGAAATCTAACGATATTTTGGGATCACCAAATTTTTTCATAAAAAAATATTTTTTTTTTTTCAAAAATCGAAATTTTTCACAAAAAAAAAACTTTAAATGGCTGTAACTTTGTTATTATGCGTTTAAATGGAAATCTAACGAAATTTTGGGATCACAAAAATTTTTCATAAATTTTTTTTTTTTTGTATCAAAAATCGAAAATTTTCACAAAAAAAACTTTAAATGGCTGTAACTTTGTTATTATGCGTTTAAATGGAAATCTAACGAAATTTTGGGATCACCAAATTTTTTCATAAATTTTTTTTTTTTGTATCAAAAATCGAAATTTTTCACAAAAAAACTTAAAATGGCTGTAACTTTGTTATTATGCGTTTAAATGGAAATCTAACGATATTTTGGGATCACCAAATTTTTTCATAAAAAATTTTTTTTTTGTATCAAAAATCGAAATTTTTCACAAAAAAACTTAAAATGGCTGTAACTTTGTTATTATGCGTTTAAATGGAAATCTAACGATATTTTGGGATCACCAAATTTTTTCATAAAAAAATATTTTTTTTTTCAAAAATCGAAATTTTTCACAAAAAAAAACTTTAAATGGCTGTAACTTTGTTATTATGCGTTTAAATGGAAATCTAACGAAATTTTGGGATCACCAAATTTTTTCATAAAAATTTTTTTTTTTTGGATCAAAAATCGAAATTTTTCACAAAAAAACTTTAAATGGCTGTAACTTTGTTATTATGCGTTTAAATGGAAATCTAACGAAATTTTGGGATCACAAAAATTTTTCATAAAATTTTTTTTTGTATCAAACATCGAAATTTTTCACAAAAAAACTTTAAATGGCTGTAACTTTGTTATTATGCGTTTAAATGGAAATCTAACGAAATTTTGGGATCACAAAAATTTTTCATAAAATTTTTTTTTTGTATCAAAAATCAAAATTTTTCACAAAAAAACTTTAAATGGCTGTAACTTTGTTATTATGCGTTTAAATGGAAATCTAACGAAATTTTGGGATCACAAAAATTTTTCATAAAATTTTTTTTTGTATCAAACATCGAAATTTTTCACAAAAAAACTTTAAATGGCTGTAACTTTGTTATTATGCGTTTAAATGGAAATCTAACGAAATTTTGGGATCACAAAAATTTTTCATAAAATTTTTTTTTTGTATCAAAAATCAAAATTTTTCACAAAAAAACTTTAAATGGCTGTAACTTTGTTATTATGCGTTTAAATGGAAATCTAACGAAATTTTGGGATCACCAAAATTTTTCATAAAAATTTTTTTTTTTGTATCAAAAATCGAAATTTTTCACAAAAAAACTTTAAATGGCTGTAACTTTGTTATTATGCGTTTAAATGGAAATCTAACGAAATTTTGGGATCACCAAAATTTTTCATAAAAATTTTTTTTTTTTTTGTATCAAAAATCGAAATTTTTCACAAAAAAACTTTAAATGGCTGTAACTTTGTTATTATGCGTTTAAATGGAAATCTAACGAAATTTTGGGATCACCAAATTTTTTCATAAATTTTTTTTTTTTGTATCAAAAATCGAAATTTTTCACAAAAAAAACTTTAAATGGCTGTAACTTTGTTATTATGCGTTTAAATGGAAATCTAACGATATTTTGGGATCACCAAATTTTTTCATAAATTTTTTTTTTTTGTATCAAAAATCGAAATTTTTCACAAAAAAACTTAAAATGGCTGTAACTTTGTTATTATGCGTTTAAATGGAAATCTAACGATATTTTGGGATCACCAAATTTTTTCATAAAAAAATATTTTTTTTTTCAAAAATCGAAATTTTTCACAAAAAAAAACTTTAAATGGCTGTAACTTTGTTATTATGCGTTTAAATGGAAATCTAACGAAATTTTGGGATCACCAAATTTTTTCATAAAAATTTTTTTTTTTTGGATCAAAAATCGAAATTTTTCACAAAAAAACTTTAAATGGCTGTAACTTTGTTATTATGCGTTTAAATGGAAATCTAACGAAATTTTGGGATCACAAAAATTTTTCATAAAATTTTTTTTTGTATCAAACATCGAAATTTTTCACAAAAAAACTTAAAATGGCTGTAACTTTGTTATTATGCGTTTAAATGGAAATCTAACGAAATTTTGGGATCACAAACGATTTTCATAAAATTTTTTTTTTGTATCAAAAATCAAAATTTTTCACAAAAAAACTTTAAATGGCTGTAACTTTGTTATTATGCGTTTAAATGGAAATCTAACGAAATTTTGGGATCACCAAATTTTTTCATAAAAAAATATTTTTTTTTCAAAAATCGAAATTTTTCACAAAAAAACTTTAAATGGCTGTAACTTTGTTATTATGCGTTTAAATGGAAATCTAACGAAATTTTGGAATCACCAAAATTTTTCATAAAAAATTTTTTTTTTGTATCAAAAATCGAAATTTTTCACAAAAAAACTTTAAATGGCTGTAACTTTGTTATTATGCGTTTAAATGGAAATCTAACGAAATTTTGGGATCACCAAAATTTTTCATAAATTTTTTTTTTTTTGTATCAAAAATCGAAATTTTTCACAAAGAAACTTTAAATGGCTGTAACTTTGTTATTATGCGTTTAAATGGAAATCTAACGAAATTTTGGAATCACCAAAATTTTTCATAATTTTTTTTTTTTTTTATCAAAAATCGAAATTTTTCACAAAAAAACTTTAAATGGCTGTAACTTTGTTATTATGCGTTTAAATGGAAATCTAACGAAATTTTGGGATCACAAAAATTTTTCATAAAATTTGTTTTTTTTGTATCAAAAATCGAAATTTTTCACAAAAAAACTTTAAATGGCTGTAACTTTGTTATTATGCGTTTAAATGGAAATCTAACGAAATTTTGTGATCACAAAAATTTTTCATAAATTTTTTTTTTTTTTGTATCAAAAATCGAAATTTTTCACAAAAAAAACTTTAAATGGCTGTAACTTTGTTATTATGCGTTTAAATGGAAATCTAACGAAATTTTGGGATCACCAAATTTTTTCATAAAAAAATGTTTTTTTTTTTCAAAAATCGAAATTTTTCACAAAAAAACTTAAAATGGCTGTAACTTTGTTATTATGCGTTTAAATGGAAATCTAACGAAATTTTGGGATCACCAAATTTTTCATAAAAAATCTTTTTTTGTATCAAAAATCGAAATTTTTCACAAAAAAACTTAAAATGGCTGTAACTTTGTTATTATGCGTTTAAATGGAAATCTAACGAAATTTGGGGATCACCAAATTTTTTCATAAAAAATTTTTTTTTTTTTGTATCAAAAATCGAAATTTTTCACAAAAAAAACTTAAAATGGCTGTAACTTTGTTATTATGCGTTTAAATGGAAATCTAACGAAATTTTGGGATCACCAAATTTTTTCATAAAAATTTTTTTTTTTGTATCAAAAATCGAAATTTTTCACAAAAAAACTTTAAATGGCTGTAACTTTGTTATTATGCGTTTAAATGGAAATCTAACGAAATTTTGGGATCACCAAAATTTTTCATAAAAATTTTTTTTTTGTATCAAAAATCGAAATTTTTCACAAAAAAACTTTAAATGGCTGTAACTTTGTTATTATGCGTTTAAATGGAAATCTAACGAAATTTTGGGATCACCAAAATTTTTCATAAAAAATTTTTTTTTTGTATCAAAAATCGAAATTTTTCACAAAAAAACTTAAAATGGCTGTAACTTTGTTATTATGCGTTTAAATGGAAATCTAACGAAATTTTGGAATCACCAAAATTTTTCATAATTTTTTTTTTTTTTTTATCAAAAATCGAAATTTTTCACAAAAAAACTTTAAATGGCTGTAACTTTGTTATTATGCGTTTAAATGGAAATCTAACAAAATTTTGGGATCACAAAAATTTTTCATAAAATTTTTTTTTTTTTTGTATCAAAAATCGAAATTTTTCACAAAAAAACTTTAAATGGCTGTAACTTTGTTATTATGCGTTTAAATGGAAATCTAACGAAATTTTGTGATCACCAAAATTTTTCGTAAACATTTTTTTTTTTTTGTATCAAAAATCGAAATTTTTCACAAAAAAACTTTAAATGGCTGTAACTTTGTTATTATGCGTTTAAATGGAAATCTAACGAAATTTTGTGATCACCAAAATTTTTCATAAAAATATTTTTTTTTTATCAAAAATCGAAATTTTTCACAAAAAAACTTTAAATGGCTGTAACTTTGTTATTATGCGTTTAAATGGAAATCTAACGAAATTTTGGGATCACCAAATTTTTCATAAAAAATTTTTTTTTGTATCAAAAATCGAAATTTTTCACAAAAAAACTTTAAATGGCTGTAACTTTGTTATTATGCGTTTAAATGGAAATCTAACGAAATTTTGGGATCACCAAATTTTTAATAAAAAATTTTTTTTTTGTATCAAAAATCGAAATTTTTCACAAAAAAACTTTAAATGGCTGTAACTTTGTTATTATGCGTTTAAATGGAAATCTAACGAAATTTTGGGATCACCAAATTTTTCATAAAAAATTTTTTTTTGTATCAAAAATCGAAATTTTTCACAAAAAAACTTTAAATGGCTGTAACTTTGTTATTATGCGTTTAAATGGAAATCTAACGAAATTTTGGGATCACCAAATTTTTTCATAAAAAAATGTTTTTTTTTTCAAAAATCGAAATTTTTCACAAAAAAACTTAAAATGGCTGTAACTTTGTTATTATGCGTTTAAATGGAAATCTAACGAAATTTTGGGATCACCAAATTTTTAATAAAAAATTTTTTTTTTGTATCAAAAATCGAAATTTTTCACAAAAAAACTTTAAATGGCTGTAACTTTGTTATTATGCGTTTAAATGGAAATCTAACGAAATTTTGGGATCACCAAATTTTTTCATAAATTTTTTTTTTTTTTGTATCAAAAATCGAAAATTTTCACAAAAAAACTTTAAATGGCTGTAACTTTGTTATTATGCGTTTAAATGGAAATCTAACGAAATTTTGGAATCACCAAAATTATTCATAATTTTTTTTTTTTATCAAAAATCGAAATTTTTCACAAAAAAACTTTAAATGGCTGTAACTTTGTTATTATGCGTTTAAATGGAAATCTAACGAAATTTTGGGATCACAAAAATTTTTCATAAAATTTTTTTTTTGTATCAAAAATCGAAATTTTTCACAAAAAAACTTTAAATGGCTGTAACTTTGTTATTATGCGTTTAAATGGAAATCTAACGATATTTTGGGATCACCAAATTTTTTCATAAAAAAATATTTTTTTTTTTTCAAAAATCGAAATTTTTCACAAAAAAAAAACTTTAAATGGCTGTAACTTTGTTATTATGCGTTTAAATGGAAATCTAGCGAAATTTTGGGATCACCAAAATTTTTCATAAAAAATTTTTTTTTTTTTGTATCAAAAATCGAAATTTTTCACAAAAAAACTTTAAATGGCTGTAACTTTGTTATTATGCGTTTAAATGGAAATCTAACGAAATTTTGGGATCACCAAAATTTTTCACAAAAAAAACTTTAAATGGCTGTTACTTTGTTGTTATGCGTTTAAATGGAAATCTAACGAAATTTTGGGATCACCAAATTTTTTCATAAAAAAATATTTTTTTTTTCAAAAATCGAAATTTTTCACAAAAAAACTTAAATGGCTGTAACTTTGTTATTATGCGTTTAAATGGAAATCTAACGAAATTTTGGGATCACAAAAATTTTTCATAAAATTTTTTTTTTTTTGTATCAAAAATCGAAATTTTTCACAAAAAAAACTTTAAATGGCTGTTACTTTGTTATTATGCGTTTAAATGGAAATCTAACGAAATTTTGGGATCACCAAATTTTTTCATAAAAAAATATTTTTTTTTTCAAAAATCGAAATTTTTCACAAAAAAACTTAAAATGGCTGTAACTTTGTTATTATGCGTTTAAATGGAAATCTAACGAAATTTTGGGATCACCAAAATTTTTCATAAAAAATTTTTTTTTTGTATCAAAAATCGAAATTTTTCACAAAAAAACTTTAAATGGCTGTAACTTTGTTATTATGCGTTTAAATGGAAATCTAACGAAATTTTGGAATCACCAAAATTTTTCATAAAAAATTTTTTTTTTTGTATCGAAAATCGAAATTTTTCACAAAAGAACTTTAAATGGCTGTAACTTTGTTATTATGCGTTTAAATGGAAATCTAACGAAATTTTGTGTTCACCCAAATTTTTCATAATTTTTTTTTTTTTGTATCAAAAATCGAACTTTAAATGGCTGTAACTTTGTTATTATGCGTTTAAATGGAAATCTAACGAAATTTTGGAATCACCAAAATTTTTCATAAAATTTTTTTTTTTTTTGTATCAAAAATCGAAATTTTTCACAAAAAAACTTTAAATGGCTTTAACTTTGTTATTATGCGTTTAAATGGAAATCTAACGAAATTTTGGGATCACCAAAATTTTTCATCAAAAATTTTTTTTTTGTATCAAAAATCGAAATTTTTCACAAAAGAACTTTAAATGGCTGTAACTTTGTTATTATGCGTTTAAATGGAAATCTAACGAAATTTTGTGTTCACCCAAATTTTTCATAATTTTTTTTTTTTTGTATCAAAAATCGAACTTTAAATGGCTGTAACTTTGTTATTATGCGTTTAAATGGAAATCTAACGAAATTTTGTGTTCACCCAAATTTTTCATAAATTTTTTATCAAAAATCGAATTTTTTCACAAAAAAACATTAAATGGCTGTAACTTTGTTATTATGCGTTTAAATGGAAATCTAACGAAATTTTGGGATCACCAAAATTTTTCATAAAAATTTTTTTTTTTTGTATCAAAAATCGAAATTTTTCACAAAAAAACTTTAAATGGCTGTAACTTTGTTATTATGCGTTTAAATGGAAATCTAACGAAATTTTGTGATCACCCATATTTTTCATAATTTTTTTTTTTTTTTTATCAAAAATCGAAATTTTTCACAAAAAAAAACTTAAAATGGCTGTAACTTTGTTATTATGCGCTTAAATGGAAATCTAACGAAATTTTGGGATCACCAAAATTTTTCATAAAAATTTTTTTTTTTTGTATCAAAAATCGAAATTTTTCACAAAAAAACTTTAAATGGCTGTAACTTTGTTATTATGCGTTTAAATGGAAATCTAACGAAATTTTGGGATCACCAAAATTTTTCATAATTTTTTTTTTTTTTTTTGTATCAAAAATCGAAATTTTTCATAAAAAAAACTTTAAATGGCTGTAACTTTGTTATTATGCGTTTAATTGGAAATCTAACGAAATTTTGGGGTCACCCAAATTTTTCATAAAAATTTTTTTTTATCAAAAATCGGAATTTTTCACAAAAAAAACTTTAAATGGCTGTAACTTTGTTATTATTAATGGAAATCTAACGAAATTTTGGGATCACCCACATTTTTCATAATTTTTTTTCACAAAAAAACTTTAAATGGCTGTAACTTTGTTATTATGCGTTTAAATGGAAATCTAACGGAATCACCAAAATTTTTCATAATTTTTTTTTATCAAAAATCGAAATTTTTCACAAAAAAACTTTAAATGGCTGTAACTTTGTTATTATGCGTTTAAATGGAAATCTAACGATATTTTGGGATCACCAAATTTTTTCATAAAAAAATATTTTTTTTTTCAAAAATCGTAATTTTTCACAAAAAAACTTTAAATGGCTGTAACTTTGTTATTATGCGTTTAAATGGAAATCTAACAAAATTTTGGGATCACCAAAATTTTTCATAATTTTTTTTTATCAAAAAAACTTTAAATGGCTGTAACTTTGTTATTATGCGTTTAAATGGAAATCTAACGAAATTTTGTGATCACCAAAATTTTTCATAAATTTTTTTTTATCAAAAATCGAAATTTTTTACAAAAAAAAAAAACTTTAAATGGCTGTAACTTTGTTATTATGCGTTTAAATGGAAATCTAACGAAATTTTGGGATCTCCAAAATTTTTCATAAAAAAATATTTTTTTATTAAAAATCGAAATTTTTCAGAAAAAAAACTTTACATGGCTGTAACTTTTTTATTATAAGTTTAAATGGAAATCTATCGAAATTTTGGGATCACCAAAATTGTTCATACATTTTATAGCAAAAATCGACGTTTTGGGATTTTTAAAAGAAAAACTATTTCCTTCAGTTTTCAAGAAAAATACATTTTTTTGTTTCTTTTTTCACAACATTTATTCATTTTTTTTTGTTTTAATTTTCAATGATTTTGGTTTGAAATCATTTTCTAATTTACTACAAACTTTTTTCATGATCGTTTTTTTGTATTTTTGATAATCGTTTTTTACAAAAATTGCCAAAAATTATTGTTTTGTATTTTGAATTATTTTTTGAAAATTATTTTCAATTTTTCATTAAAATCTTTCTCAGTGCATTAAAGTATTTTTAGTCAGTCATTTGTTAAGATTTTCTCAAAACTTTAGATTTTTTTAATATGTTTTGAAAAAATATAACGAATTTGAGTTTGAGACAAATTTTGATAAAAATAATAAAATCCAAATATTAAGTCAAAATTAAAAGTTTTATAAATGTAGATACGGGTTCAAATCCTGATTTTCTCTCATTATAATTGAAAAAAAAAAATTTTTAATTTTCATTTTATAATTTATTATTTTCTTTTTATTATAATAAAATTGTTCTTTTTATCTTTATTTTGTATAATTAAGAATATTAAGTTTATGTTGTATTTTTGATGTATTTTTTTTACTATGTATAATTGCACTAAAACTATATGCTATTGCGTTTATTGACGGAAAGGTTTTGATCTATGGGTTAAGAAAATAGATACATTAGGGAGAGGACATAAGGGGGTTCTAAGGAGATAATTTAAATTAAAAAGGTTAAAATAATTTTGATATAAAACAAATTAAACTAAAAAGAAATTTAAAATTAAAAAAAAATTATAATCAAAAAAAAATTTCAAAACTGAAGAACTGAACTAGAACTGAACTAGAACTGAACTAGAACTGAACTAGAACTGAACTAGAACTGAACTAGAACTGAACTAGAACTGAACTAGAACTGAACTAGAACTGAACTAGAACTGAACTAGAACTAAACTAGAACTGAACTAGAACTGAACTGGAACTGAACTAGAACTGAACTAGAACTGAACTAGAACTGAACTAGAACTGAACTAGAACTGAACTAGAACTGAACTAGAACTGAACTAGAACTGAACTAGAACTGAACTGAACTAGAACTGAACTAGAACTGAACTAGAACTGAACTAGAACTGAACTAGAACTGAACTAGAACTGAACTAGAACTGAACTAAAACTGAACTAGAACTGAACTAGAACTGAACTAGAACTGAACTAGAACAGAAGTCGAAAAAACTGAACTCAAAATTCAAATATTTTAAAAATTTAAAATTTCATTTTAGTTTAAAAAAAGCTGCCAGGATACTATGAAATTTGTTAATTAATCTCTAAAATATAAAATTTAACATAAAAAAATTTAAACTTCTATATTTACAATGTAAATAATGTTAAAAATTAAATCCAGAAATAATAAGATAAAATATTAAGTTATCAAATGGAAATTATTTTAAATTAAAAAAAAAATATCTTTAGCTTAAAAATTTAGTTTTCTTATACAAAAATAAAAAAATAATTATTATAAAAAACTTAAAACTTATTGTTAAAATATTATTAATATTTCTATATATTTTAATGATTGTTGCAATTTTTTTATAAGTTTTTTTCTAAAAAAAAATTTTTTCAAAAACTTTTTCTTTTCCAATATAAAAAATTATCTTATAAATCTTATAATTAAATTATTTATTTAAATCTAGATTTACCATCTAAATAAAAAAATACTATTTTAAAACTACTACGATATTAATACAAAATAGTTTTAATATTTCAATTGTTGTTTTTTTTTTAAATCTTAATAATTTTAATTATTTTTATAAAAAATCAAGTCTCTTCGAGGATTTAGTTAGTTTTATTAATAATCATAGAAAATTAGTTTCTGCTTAAATTTCAGCTTAAAGTTAATCAAAAAACATTCATATAAAAAAAATTTGGCAAAAATGTCTTCAATTTTTTTTGTTTTTTTTATTATAAAATTTATTTTTTATTAAAAAATTTTTAAATCAGTTTCTTTTAAGTTCTTGTTTTATTAGGCACATTTTCTTTATTTTATATTAATTTTATTTAATAATTATATTTAAAATTTAAACTTATTTTAAAAATATATTGAATTTTATAAAAAATTGTTTTTTTCAGCTTTAATTTTAAATTTTATAAAAATTTCAGTTAAAAAAAAAATACTAAACAATATTTAAATATATTTTTTTAATAAATGAAAAAAACATAATTTTTATGTTTTTTTAATAAAAGAGTATGAAAAGTAGAATAATATGAAAATACCATTTGAAAAAGGTATAATTTAATGGTTGCAATAACTGAAGGCATTTGTCAATGTTCTCCTCTTAAAAGTTCCATTAACAAGTTAAAGTCGCCGCCATCACGAGATTTAATCGAGAGCATTTCTTTTCCCAGCTAAAAAGAGAAGAGAAGGTGATAAAAGATGTACAAAATTGAATAAAGTAAAAGAACTTAAGTGTTCAAATATTCTTCTGCTACACTATTACTACAGTTCCACTATAATTATACTACCAACCTATTACAGTTCTACATCAGTTGTACTAGATTACCTAAACAGTTTTACTGCAGTTCTGCTGCAGTTCTTCTTCCACTACAGTCTCATACAATCATACTACACTTTCAATACAGATAAGCTACAGTTTTACTAGATTTCTATTGTAGTTCTACTTGGGCGCTACAACAATTGTATTGCCATCCTATTACAGTTCTATATCAGTTGCACTACATTTCCTCTACAGTTTGACTTCAGTTCTATATCAGTTGCACTTGATTTCCTCTACAGTTCTATTACAGTTCTTCCTCCACTACAGTCTACTACAATCAGCTACAGTTCTACTACAGTTCAGCTACAGTTCTACATTTCTATTGTAATTCTACTTGAGCTCTACAACAATTGTATTGCCATCGTATTACAGTTCTATATCAGTTCAACATCAATTGCGCTACATTTCCCCTACTTCAGTTCTACATCAGTTGCACTACATTTCCTCTGCATTTCTACTAAAGTTCTACTTCCACTACAGTCTCACTACAATCATACAAGACTATCGCAACAGTTCTACTACAGTTCAGCTACAATTCTACTACATTTCTATAGTTGTTCTACTTGAGCTCTACAACATTCCAATACTTTTGTATTACCATCCTATTACAGTTCTATATCAGTTGTACTATATATCATCTACAGTTCTATTTCTCTATTTTTATTTATTATTTTTCTAAATGACCTTATATGTCAAACTTTCAACCCTATCTACTCTTTTGCAGATGATAGCAACATCTGTCATTCGTATTCATTCAACTATAGGCCAAGCATATTGGAGATCAATTCCAAGAGGCAAACCATGAATGATACGTCAAATTCCGACCTATCTATAATATCTAATTGGGGTTGTTTAAATAGGGTCGATTTCAACGCCCGAAAGACCCAATGTTGTGTGTTAACAGATAAACGCGTTACGAACAATGTTGCATCATCTATAATTATGGGTGGTATAAATATTGAGAAATCAGAAACTCTTGATGTTCTAGGCATGAAAATTCAGTGTGATGTCCGTTGGACTAATCACGTTTTTCAAGTGTCGAAAGAAGCATTCAAGTGTCTCGGTTTAAGACATACTTCACTCCAACTGATCTCCTTAATATCTATACCACGTATATCCAAACGAAAATGGAATACAACTCTCATGTATGGGCCGGTGCTTCAAAGTCTAGTTTGGAGCTTCTCGACCGTGTACAAGAGAGGGCGAAGGTGCTTATCGGTGACAGTAGGGTAGCCAACTCTATTACCTCACTGGAGCATCGTCGTAATGTGGGTTGCGTTTCACTGTTCTATCGCTACTTTAATGGCATGTTCAACAACAAGGGCTCATCCCTTTGTGGTCGATTTTCCAGTGGATCGCACGATGCACTATAGAGAAAACTCTTTTTTAGCCGCACAACACGAATAAACTTCCTGCATCAGTCTTTGCCTCTAATTATGATATCCAAAGGTTTAAATCGAATATCCACAAACACTACTCCCTCATCCTCCTTCCCACAACCTACTTTCCTAGTTCCATCACAATGCAAGTACATATGTAGGGGTCATCCCCTGAGTGTTGGTCCAATACAAAAAAAAAAAGGCTTCTGAACCTGAAAGCACTCTCAGAAGAATAATTGTGTTCCTAAACAATGAATCATTGGCTCTAATACATGAAACGGGCAAAAGGATTTTTTACCTTTTCGAGATATTCTATCATGTGCCACGAGATTAGAACAATGTGACTTCTGGTTCATACCCTTCTCTTCGATAAAATATTCGTGAGTTGTCGCTAATACCTTAATTTTTTTCGGTTACAGCAATGTAGATACTGAAGTAGCGGCCTAGAAGTATTTTACCTTTCCTACTGAGTCTTAACATTCGGTGGATATGTTTACCAGAATCAAGCTTGAAAACCTAAAACATGGAATGGTAACAGTACGCCATCTGGTCGCCCCATATTTGGATGTAACGAATAAAATGTTCAACGAAGCAAAAATTATTGTACTTTGAACTAGACCTCCCATAAAGCTTTGGTTACCAGATTGAAAAACCATTATCAGCGACGGGAAGATTCATCCGAAACTAAATATACATCTATACGATCTGCCTTAGCTTATCTATGCGAGGTAGTTTTTATTTCCAAAGCTACTAAGGCTATCTATACGATGCCGAATGACTTGACACCTATTATTGATTCTCTAAACTATACTAAACTATCCTTCGATTAATAAATGACTCAACATATAGCAATCAGGTTAATAGATAAGGTCTTCTTTACCCATAACCCGTCAAATATTCTGGACAAACTAAATAATATCCCTAATAACGTAGATTCTTGATTCTTAGCTCTAATGATTATAGGTTCTTGTTTTTGCTATGCTAAACTATCCTCTTTAGTTTGAGTTCTGTGGAAGTAGGGTCTCCTTCACCCATAGGCGAGCAAACATTACTTCCTAATTCAATTCTTGAATCAGTTTTAAGGGATGTTTGCTTCAGTTCTGGTTCTTGATTCAGTAGTTACTTCAGACCAGTTCTGATCCAGTTCTTAATTTCAGTCCTTGCTTTAGTTTGGTTCTAGTTCATCTTAGTACTCACCTGACAAGTTCTCTGCAGATCGGGTATGCGCAGCAATAATTCACCAAATTTTGAAGGACACTCCGGATAGTGGGCCAAAGTGTAGGCCTGCAAACTTTGCAAAGCCTTCTCCTGACATTCTCTAACCTTAACGGGCTCTTGCAATTCGGAAGTATCTAAATCAAAACACAAAACGGTATAAGGAATGGATTTCCAATATAAGATTAAAAAAACTAACCTGATTGCAGCAAGACTATAACCTTCATAGCAACATATTCATAACGATCAACACGTAGGCGTCTTAAGTGATCTGTCAGATTCAGCATTCGTTCAATGCAGGGCTAGGACAAAGAAAGAAAATTGTAATAAGTTTAAGTGATTTTGAAAATTGCATTATTAAAATCACCTGAAAACCAGTTAATTTAGCCTGTGGCAGTGTTATGGTTTTGCCTAGAGACATTTTAATTTCTCCCGGAGTATCTATGGAGCGATAGCAGCAGGAGAAAAGTAAAAGTTCACACCAAGAATTGATTAGTAGGCAAATTTGATCGTCAATCTTAAAAGAGAGTTGGAGAGAAAGGTTAGAAATTGAAGATATCTCAACGATCTTCTAAACTTACCGATATGTTCTTGAAGAGCGGCAAACTCTTGCACCATTTAACAATCTTATACAAACGATGATCGGCGACTTTGCACAGATGCGCTATCAAATCGGGATTGGTGCTTGACGAAAGACCAGCACTGGCCAGCAGTGGATTGGTCATTTGATTGGCAGCTGCAGAAGAATCTGTGGAATTCGAATTCAGTGAAGTCGAACTGGAGGACGAGGTCAAGGGCTGATTGAGTCGGGCCAGCTCAGCATCGGTATATTGCCAAAGATGTTCAACATCCATAATTTCTTGCAAAAGTTGGGGAATACTGTTGTGATGCAGCGAATTTGAGGAGGATGAAGTAGCGGAAGTGGAAGAGCATGAAGAGGAAGTTGGATTAAGTAGATTATGCGATCGTGCTGAATTCAAGCCATTCAAGGAAGTTGATAGATTTTTTGAATACGGTTCCGTTTGTTCGGTTTTGATGGTGGTATTGGAAGTCTGGCCACCATAGCCATTAGATTGAAGGGGAGGATTTAATCGCTGCTGCAGTTGATGCTGTAGTTGTGAATGTTGCTGCTGTTGACCGGCTAAAAGATTTTGGCCCGAATTTTGCTGCTGCTCGGGTGAAAGTAAGGGACTCATTAGAGAATTGGGTAGAGTATAGGAGCATTGATACGTCGAGCGACCTCCTCTGGTGCGATCTTCTCTTATTGCCTCCAGCTTCATACCCTTTTGAAGACATTTATCAAATCTACAGGCGGGACACTTTTTGCGTGTAGTAATGCTTACGGCACAGGGCCCTCCTCTAACGCAAACATAGTTCTTGCGATTTTGGACGGTACGTTTAAAGAAGCCCTTACAGGATTCACAGGAAAATATGCCATAGTGAAAACCCGAAATCTTATCACCACAAATGGGACAGGGGGAATTGATTAGCTGTTGACGGGAAATGCCAGCTGCTGGTGAGGCTGGCAAGCCGGAAGAATCGGAAGTTATGTTAAAGGAGGAAGATGAAGAGGAAGCATCCATAGATAAATTTTGAACCTCTCCAGAGATACCTCCATCCAATTTAGAGTTAGAAGACGTTGAGCCACCCATCATGGGTCTATAGAGTAAAGCGGAATGTTGTAAGCTATTGGCCGAGGCTCCATTAAAACTGCCATAAACCCCATGAGCCGCAGGGTGTCTGCCCTGTATGGGAGAATGAGTGGGACTAAATTCCGAGGAATAGGAATAACAAGAGCTGTGGGAGGCATCACTGTTATTGCGCGATAGTGAAGGTGTATAGGGAGCATGCCTTGAGGTCAAGGGTGATTGGGAGGGTGAGCTGTGGGTGTAAACGGAATGTATGGCAGAGTCGGGACTGGGATTGGCAGGTAAATGGGGCAAAGCTGTGGTAGACTTTTGACGGGCCATTAAAGGTGAATTCACCAGGGCCGCATGATCGGGAGGCTCATATTTCAGATTAATAGGATCACTTTGTGTGGGAGCCAACTTAAGTTTGGGATGATATATACCACCGCCTAAAGCCGCTGTATGATGGGCATCCATTAATAAATGTTCGCCATCTGATTTTATAAGATTACCCGAAGATGTTGTAGAGGGTGTAGTGGTGGTGGCTTCACTTTTAATAACAGCCACTGCATTCGAGGGTTCCTGCATTAAGACACCATTTCCACCGCCACCATTACTCATGGTTGTATCTGTATCCATCAATTCCGCCTCACGGGTATCTTCATTTTCCGACAACTCTCCCTCCCAAGACATTGGCCTGGGACCATTATGATGATTGTTCGCGGAACTGGAGGAACTCGCCACTCTTCTGGTAACCTTTAAATTTTCAATATTAGTCAATTCCGTTTCGGAGTCTGAATCTTCTGCCTTGGTCACGGGTATACGTATACCATGACCTGAGGTTATTACACTGCCGCCCGTTAAGCTTCTAGAGCCATTATAGAAACCCACCGATACAATATTGCCATTATTGGCAGATGAGGAGTTACCGCCATCATCTACCTCACATTTGATGTTGGTCACAGAAACATTATTCCTGGTGGTGGTGGTAGTACATGTTGTAGTAGTTATGCCACCACCTCCTCCTCCTCCATTATTGCTCATATTTATGGGTAATTGAAAAGAAGTAGCTCCCGTTGTTGTGGTCGTCACCACTGAACTCAAGCCGCCCACTACTCCTCCTGTTAAATTTTCTGTTTTGATGGTAGACATTTTGTTTTTTGATGAATTTAAAATGATTTTTTTTTTATATAAAAAGTCTTTTTATATTTTATGCTTCTCTTTTTTTAGTCTCTTGTAGTTTTATTAAAAAAAGAGGGCGATCCACGCCCTCTGGATTATGCGATTTTCTTGTGGTCTTGTGGGGGATTTTTATTTGATTAATTTTCAAGTCTTTTTAGTTGTTTCTGATGTTGTGCAAAAGTTTCTTATAAAAATTGGATAGATGTCGTTGATGTAAGATCATGTTGTGGAAATTTCTGAAAAGGGGGAAAAAAGGAAAATTTATTAAAAAAAAAAATTTAAAGTTTTAAACGATTTCTAAAATCGATATTTATCTTATCAGATTATAATATTTACTGTGCTAGTTGAAAAAAAAAACGACAAAAGGGTGACCTAGTGAACAAAGATAATTCGCGTCCGCTGAATTCAACCGTTTTTTAGGTCAGCTCTAGTATTCGAAATATTTCAAAAATGGAGGAGGTTGCGCAATAACTCAAAAACTGTTTATTTTCTTGGACGAAATAAAAAACCGAAATTATCTTTCAGAAACACAAATTATTTTTTGATCCGAGCAGTCGTTTTGGAAACAAAATATTTTTGTTTGCAAAAAAATATTTTTAAAACTGAAAATTTTTGTGATTTTTGAAAAAAAAAATATTTTTTTTGTTGCAAATAAAAGAATTTAGTTCCAATACTTGGTTCAAGAAAACAGTTTTCGAGTTATTTCCAAAACGACTGCTCGGATTAAAAAAATAATTTCGATTTTTTACTTAGTTCAAGAAAATAAACAGTTTTCGAGTTACGCGAATATTGATTGCGTAACCTCCTCCATTTTGTATGACGCTATATCTCGAAAACTAAAGATAACCTAAAAATTAAATCCAGCGTACTCGAAAGGGATACTTTAGTCTAGTTATAGGTTCAATTGTAGTTATAAGCTAAAAACAAGAAAGTCAGTGTTTCAACAATTTTTGCATGTGATTATATTTTTTTGACCTGCGGCGTGTGTTTTGAATGCAATAACTGTAACATTTATTAATACTTTTTATGCATGTTTTATACATCAATAAAAAGGAAAACATGTCTAGATTATTATACTGCTAAATTTTTAGTAATATTTAAAAAAGTCTTGAACATTTCTGGGAAAATAGTAGAAAAAAACAAAAAAGTATATTTTTTAGAAAATCATTTTTGAACTTTGACCTCTAATTTCCAAAAAACTGTACAAGTTACATAAATAGTTTTTTGCAGCAATAACGAATATTTTATTGTTTATATAAAACAATTTAAATAATTTAAAAAAAATGAACCCAATTGACCTTTTTTTGCAATTAAAATTTTGGCATATGGAAATTTGTAATTTTTTATAAAATCCCGTTTTCTGGATTCGTTTATAAATTAACGCTACTTTTCATTCTTGAAATCTAAAAAGAATATATAGAGCTTTATAACTGCATTTCATAAAGTAGCAAAATCGGTTTGACTTTTTTGTTAAATGTTCAAGAACTCACAAATTTTTATAAAAATTAGACCAATTTCGTCTAATGCTGTGCGTAGGGTGAATGTTGTACTGACTTAAAATTTAGTTTAGAGAAGTCCATTCTCTATGAATATTAAATAAAACATTAACTTTAAATAAAAAACTTCTTAGTAATAGTCAAACTTTTATAGCATCTTTTTGGGGGAAAAAATTCAGTTTTTTCGATCAGCGTAAAATATTTGATTTTGAAAATTTCTCAATACAAAACGGTTTTAGATATTTAAAAACTGTTTTCTCTAAACTGTTTGCTATATGTCAGTATTTAAAAAGAAAATATCGGCTTAATATCGAATGCATAATCGGCCAAAAACTAAAAAAAAAACGAAAAAAAATATTTTTCTTAAAAAGTATTTTTTTTAGAAAATCATTTTTGAACTTTGAGCTCTAATTTCCGAAAAACTGTACAAATTATTTAAATGTTTTTTTGCAGTAATAACGACTATTTTATTGTTTATTTGAAACAATTTCAATAATTTTGAAAAACTGAAACCCAATTGACCTTGTTTTACAATTCAAATTATGGTGTATTAAAATTTGCCATTTTTTATAAAATCCCATTTTCTAGAATCGTTTATGAATTTACGCTACTTTTTATTTTTGAAATCTAAAGAGAATATATGTATGGGGCTTTATAACTACATTTCCGAAAGTAGTTAAATCGGCTTGATTTTTTTGTTGTATGTTCGAAAACTTTACAATTCTCATAAAAATTTAACAAACTTCGGTTAATGCTATATGTAGGGTGCATGTTGTACTGACTTAAAATTTAATTTAAAATCATCCTTAAACCACGTTCTCTACGAATATATAATAAAACTTTAACTTTCAATGAAAAAACTTCCTAGTAATAAGTGAAAATTTGATGGCATCTTTTTAGGGGGAAAAATCAGTTTTTTCGATCAGCGAAAAATATTTGACTTTTAGAAATTTCTCAATACAAAACGGTTTTAGATATTTAAAAATGGGTTTCTTAGTTTTATTTCCTTAACTGTTGGCTATATGTAAGATTTTTTTACAAAATTATGGATTTAATATCGAATGCACAATGGGTCAAAAACTAAAAAAAGTCAAAGAGAAAAATTATTATTTTTTGTTTTTGAAATGTAATAACTTCAAACCCATTAGAGTTATTGTGATGAAGTAAACATGTTTTTATCTTCGTTTCTTCAAGCTCTTTTCAAAATGTAAAAACAAATACTTAAAATGGGCAATACATGAAAGTGCTACACGGTTCCAAAAGCTTTTTTACTTCTGAGGTGGTCTACTTTGACGCTCAATAATTCACCTTGTGAAAATACAGGGTAACCATAGATCCAAAATTTAGAAAGCTTGGGTCCTCCATAAAATTTCTCTCATACATACTGAAGCAATGAGACTTATAGTTTAGAAGATACAGATTTATTACCACCATTTATTACAGATTTTCAAACCACTGTGCAACAGTACTCCAGATGGTCAAGATTACTATCGACTTAGTTATGGGAGATGATTAAAATTAAAAAAAATTAATGTTCAAAAATATTATTGACACAGTCACTTTTTGGATCAGCTCTAGTTTTCGAGATATAAATACTTTTTAAGAAATTACGTAGTTACACGATTTTGAGTAACATAACTCAGGAACAGTTTTAGCTATTTAGTGAAAAGAATAAATCAAAATTTAGCTACAATATTACCTTAATGCTGACCTAATTTAATATTTACTCCACTCAATAGTTTTGGAGATATAGCAGAACATATGACGAAAAAATATTATTTAAAAATTTCCCATATGAACTGAAGGAAAATAATGGAAAATTTGTTGTCTTCTCTATTTTTTATGAATTTGTGAAAAAAAATCAAAAAAAAAACTTTCCATCCAAAGGTCAGCTCTAGTTTTTGAGATATACAATTTTAAAAAACTACATAGTTACACGTTTTTGGGAAACATAACTGAAGAACAATTTTACCTTTTTACTGAAAAGAAAAAATCAAAATTTAGCTACAATAATAACTTAATTCTGGCCTAACATAACTATTCCACTCAGTAGTTTTGGAGTTATAACCGAATATATGACGCAAAAATATTATTTTAAAAAATTGTTTATATGAACTGAAGGAAAATAATGGAAAATTTGTCGTCGTGTCTATTTTTTATGAGTTTTTAAAAAATAAAAAATTTATAAAAAAAACTTGTCCATTCAAAGTTGAGTGATATCTCCGAAACTACTACGTGGAATCAAAATAATGTTTATGCAGCATAAAGATAATATTGTAGGAAAATTTCGATTTTTTTATTTTTACTAAATATTATAAACCTTTTATAAGTTACCTTCCTATAAATCCCGTATCTAAGTGGTTTTCTTAAAAAAAAATAATATCTCGAAAACTAGAGCTGTTACAAAAAAATGAAAACTATAGGCAATAAAGCTCAATACTAGATGTATACTTACAGACTAAGAAATCTAAGGCCCGAAAAAAGTTTTCATTTTGTCGGGCTGTGATATTGAGGATTTAGGATTGTACTTTGTCTCGTAGTGTTGATCATGTCAAAAGTAATTTCCAAACTATTTTCTAGATTATCTTTAGAGATATTTTGGACAACCATTTATTCAAATCCATTTATTAAAACCATTTATGAAAATTTTTCTTAAGAAAAATCTAATTAATACAGATTTTCACACAGAAAATAGCGTAAATTCTAGGCTTAAACATTTAAATGTCATTTATATTAATTTTGAATAAAACAACGGACAAAGTTTCTAAATGAAAACACAAGCCTCCGCATTAAAGGGCTATAACCTAAATTGACTTGAAAATGCTCAGTTGGAAAATTTATTCTGTTTTTGACAGATGACTGACTTGACAGTTCTTTGTTGTGGTTTTTGTGTTATAAATGATTTCCAACACTCAAATACTCAAAGAATCATAGACGCTCGTAGTGTAAGTACCCAAAAGTTAATAAGGGGGAGGGTTAATAGAATTAATTTTAAATATCAAGAACCTTAAATTTATTTTGAAAAAGAATTCAAAAGAAAAATTCAAAATGATATGCGTGTGTATGTTAATTTTATACAATGACCTTTAAATGACGAAAGTAAAGAAAATTTAGAAAAGAATATTTTAACATAAAATTATCATAATTTTGTATTCAATTTCTTTTTTTTTTTTTTTTTGGTATTGGTACCTATGACAGAAATTAGTGAAAAGGGCTTATTCAAACACGTGTTGGGGCTTATAATAAAAAAAAACTCAAAATTCATTCAAAAGTTTTTTTTTCTGTTTAAAACTATTTATAATTTCTATTAGCACCTTTTGCTAGATCCACTAGTAGAATTAAGTTTTAATAAATTACACAGGTCAACAAAATTTTGCATCACGAAATTTGTTGACCAAATCTACATGGCCTTAGTTTGCTAAATCCAAAAATGACATTGGTTTTCCCGAGTCGGCTCTAGTCTTCGAGATATTTTTTTTTTTTACGAAAAACACGTTTTTTCCAAAAAGTGTTAATATAACTTCAAAGCTAATAAGAAAAACCAAAATTCGAGAATAATTTTATCTTTAAGTCGTCTTTACACTTTTCTTAATCCGCATAGTCGTTTTAGAGATATCATAGAATTAACGCCGAAAAAACGATTTTTTTCAAAATTTTTTTCGTTTTTAAAAAATCATAAAAAAACATAAAAAAAACAACAAATTTTGTTTGTGTTATGTAAAGAGGAAGATAAAACCCGTTTAAGTAAGACAACAAAAAATTCATTGGCTCTCGTTTTCTATAGAAAAGTTGAAGATAGGAAGACATTTCTATAGAAAAGTTGACGATAGCAAGACATTTCTATAAAAAAGTTGACGATAGGAAGACATTTCTATAAAAAAGTTGACGATAGGAAGATATTTCTATAGAAAAGTTGACGATAGAAAGACATTTCTATAGAAAAGTTGACGATAGGAAGACATTTCTATAGAAAAGTTGACGATAGGAAGACATTTCTGTAGAAAAGTTGACGATAGGAAGACATTTCTATAGAAAAGTTGACGATAGGAAGACATTTCTATTGAAAAGTTGACGATAGGAAGACATTTCTATAGAAAAGTTGACGATAGGAAGACATTTCTATAGAAAAGTTGACGATAGAAAGACATTTCTATAGAAAAGTTGACGATAGGAAGAAATTTCTATAGAAAAGTTGACGATAGGAAGACATTTCTATAGAAAAGTTGACGATAGAAGACATTTCTATAGAAAAGTTGACGATAGGAAGACATTTCTATAGAAAAGTTGACGATAGGAAGACATTTCTATAGAAAAGTTGACGATAGGAAGATATTTTTTTAGAAAAGTTGACGATAGGAAGACGTTTCTATGGAAAAGTTGACGATAGGAAGACATTTCTATAGAAAAGTTGACGATAGGAAGACATTTCAATAAAAAAGTTGACGATAGGAAGACATTTCTATAGAAAAGTTGACGATAGGAAGACATTTCTATAGAAAAGTTGACGATAGGAAGACATTTCTATAGAAAAGTTGACGATAGGAAGACATTTATATAGAAACGTTGACGATAGGAAGACATTTCTATAGAAAAGTTGACGATAGTAAGACATTTCTATAGAAAAGTTGACGATATGAAGTCATTTCTATAGAAAAGTTGACGATAGGAAGACATTTCTATAGAAAAGTTGACGATAGCAAGACATTTCTATAGAAAAGTTGACGACAGGAAGACATTTTTATAGAAAAGTTGACGATAGGAAGATATTTCTATAGAAAAGTTGACGATAGGAAGACATTTCTATAGAAAAGTTGACGATAGGAAGACATTTCTATAGAAGAGTTGACGATAGGAAGACATTTCTATAGAAAAGTTGACGATAGGAAGACATTTCTATAGAAAAGTTGACGATAGGAAGACATTTCTATAGAAAAGTTGACGATAGGATAACATTTCTATAGAAAAGCTGACGATAGGAAGACATTTTTATAAAAAAGTTGACGACAGAAAGACATTTCTATAGAAAAGTTGACGATAGAAAGACATTTCTATAGAAAAGTTGACAATAGGAAAATATTTCTATAGAAAAGTTGACGATAGGAAGACATTTCTGTAGAAAAGTTGACGATAGGAAGACATTTCTATAGAAAAGTTGACGATAGGAAGACATTTCTATTGAAAAGTTGACGATAGGAAGACATTTCTATAGAAAAGTTGTCGATAGGAAGACATTTCTATAGAAAAGTTGACGATAGGAAGACATTTCTATAGAAAAGTTGACGATAGGAAGAAATTTCTATAGAAAAGTTGACGATAGGAAGACATTTCTATAGAAAAGTTGACGATAGGAAGACATTTCTATAGAAAAGTTGACGATAGGAAGACATTTCTATAGAAAAGACATTTCTATAGAAAAGTTGACGATAGGAAGACATTTCTATAGAAAAGTTGACGATAGGAAGACATTTCTATAGAAAAGTTGACGATAGGAAGACATTTCTATAGAAAAGTTGACGATAGGAAGACATTTCTATAGAAAAGTTGACGTAATGAAGACATTTCTATAGAAAAGTTGACGATAGGAAGACATTTCGCATATAGTCGCATATAGTTTTAGTATATATTAAACTCGCTTTTATAGTTTTCGGAATAAACTCGATCACATATACGATCATGGTTTTGATCATTGTCTTTTTTATCATAATATCAAAGTTTGGACTACAGTCAAGTGATTTCGTTGAAAGATTCGATCGTAATATTGATCATAGTCATATTCTGAATGGAAGCTATAGTTTTGATCTTCTCTTGATCTTAATAATGGTCTCAATTCCAGTTTCACAGTTTCGTACTTAGTAGTAATTATTGTTCTGATTTTAGCCCATACAAATTGATAATTGCAGCGATCATATCACCGATATTACAATAGTCTCGACATTTTCAGATCAGGGTTTCGATAAAAGGCTCGTTTTCAAAAACTACTTCGAGATCATTGTCTTTGCTAAAGCATAGATGCGATAAATTCAATAAAACTATTGCAAAATCCCCAAAATAATAAAGTGGTCGTGCCTAAGATCTATACTGCGATCTTCACCGCTCACCCTATATTTTGAACTAATTAGAGATCATTGGTTTTACTACAACATAAATACGATCATTTCAAAAAATCTATTTCAAAATCCCCAAAATAATTAAGTGATCGTGTCTAAGATCTATAATGCGATCTTCACTGCTCACCCTTTACTACGGCGCAGATACAATATTTTCAAAAAATCTATTGCAAAATCCATAAAATAATAAAGTGATCGTATCTAAGATCTATACTGCGATCTTCACTGCTCACCCTATATTTTCCACTAATTAGAGATCATTGCTTTTACTACAGCATAAATACGATCATTTCAAAAAATCTATTTCAAAATCCCCAAAATAATAAAGTGATCGTGTATAAGATCTATACAGCAATCTTCACCGCTCACCCTATATTTTCAACTTATTAGAGATCATTGTCTTTACTACAGCGCAGATACGATATTTTCAAAAAAATATATTTCAAAATTTCTCAAAATAAGAAAGTGATCGTGTCTAAGATCTATACAGCGATCTTCACCGCTCACCCTATATTTTCAACTAATTAGAGATCATTGTCTTTACTACGGCACAGATACGATATTTTCAAAAAATCTATTTCAAAATCTCCAAAATAATTAAGTGATCGTGTCTAAGATCCATACTGAGATCTTCACCGCTCACCCTATATTTTCAACTAATTAGAGAGAATTGTCTTTACTACAGCACAGATACGATATTTTCAAAAAAATCTATTTCAAAATTTCTCAAAATAAGAAAGTGATCGTGTCTAAGATCTATACAGCGATCTTCACCGCTCACCCTATATTTTCAACTAATTAGAGATCATTGTCTTTACTTCAGCACAGATACGATATTTTCAAAAAATCTATTTCAAAATCCTTAAAATAATTAAGTGATCGTGTCTAAGATCCATACTGAGATCTTCACCGCTCACCCTATATTTTCAACTAATTAGAGATCATTGTCTTTACTACAGCGCAGATACGATATTTTCAAAAAAATCTATTTCAAAATTTCTCAAAATAAGAAAGTGATCGTGTCTAAGATCTATACAGCGATCTTCACTGCTCACCCTATATTTTCAACTAATTAGAGATCATTATCTTTACTTCAGCACAGATACGATATTTTTAAAAAATCTATTTCAAAATTCCCAAAATAAGAAAGTGATCGTGTCTAAGATCCATACTGAGATCTTCACCGCTCACCCTATATTTTCAACTAATTAGAGATCATTGTCTTTACTTCAGCACAGATACGATATTTTTAAAAAATCTATTTCAAAATTTCTCAAAATAAGAAAGTGATCGTGTCTAAGATCTATACAGCGATCTTCACCGCTCACCCTATATTTTCATAATCATTAATGTCCAAGCATTTTTTATGTGTACGAGTATTTTTTTTGATATTTTCTATATGAAATTCGGTTAAGGTTATTGTACCTTTAATTTATTGGTATTTATTTCATTTTTTTTTTTCAATTTTTGTCAGTTTTTATTTTTAATTCATTAGTATGCTGTTTTTTCCAACTGTTCTTTTGGTTTTCTTTTTTTTTTTCTTATTTATGTATAATTTTATTTTCGTATACAAATTTTTATATGTTATATATAAAAAATGATATGTATTTTTATATTATTGTTACTTTTTGGCTGCTTTTTTTTAAATTAAATACTATATTTTATCTGTTAGGTCGTTGACATTTTTTTCTTTCTTTTAATGATTATTGGAATATTTTGGCGTATTGGTTTGGTTGGTTGGACTATTGTTCGAAATAGTTATGGCTACTTAGTTACGAGGGGAGTAGCGATCGTATTGAAAATGAATGTTATGAAATAATAAATGATTTAATTATTGAAATGTCACGATCGTAGTTACAATCTTGGCGAAGATCATGGTCTTGATCATACACTCTAACATAGATATGATCTGTTATGTTTATAGAATAATATTTTCTTACTTCGATTAATTTTTCTTGCCCACTCAAAAAAAAATCCGGCCTATTTTATCCATCCGTCACACCTTAATATACTGCCAAAATTTCAGAAAAATCGGGCCTCTCGGTCACCTATATTTGTAATTTTTAATATATGAGTTATATGGCAGGGGTCACGCCCCCTTGAGATTTCAAGAAAAAACCTAGCCTATCTTAACCACCGGTCACACCATACCTCACTGTCAAAATTTCAGGAATGTTAGTATAACTTTATTTACATTTCGAAAATCATCAAAATCAATTTACCCAGTCATAGGTATTGTATTTGTAACGGGGAAGGGGCCATCCCCTGCTCCGATCCTTTTAATTTTTTTCTGAAGTACGGCCATTGGTAGTGAATTTACTTTCGTTAAGTTTGAAGTTTATAACTTTTATGGTTTATCAAATTTAATGAAAAATACTAAATTTTGCACCATTCGGTCCACTTTTTACGCTATTTGGGCCCTTTCTGGACCACCTTAAGGGAATGATCTATCTAATTTCAAAATTTCATCAAAATCGGTCAAACCGTTTAGGAGGCAACCTCTTTCAAACAAACAAATAAACCAATAAACAAATAAACAAACAAACTTACAAACACATTTATAATATATATATATATAGATATATAGATAACTAGCTATACACTGAGCGCGTTGCTGTGGCTCCAGCTAAAATAAATTAGAAGGAATGTGATTAGAAACCTTGCTAAAGATCATAGCATGATCAAATGCACAATTTACGACTCAATTAATTTTGACTCAATTAATTAAGATTTGGCGCCATCTGGCGAAAATTTGTCGCACCAACTTAAAACCTTTGTCGACTCATGCTTAACAACTTTGGAAAAGATAATATCATGATCAAGTGCACAGTTTATGATTTAATTAATTTTGAGTAATTTTCGGTGGCGCCACCTGTTGGGAATTGGTCATACGAACTTAGAAACCCTAGTCGGCTCATGCGAAACAACTTTGCAAAATATCGCAGCATGATCAAATTAATAGTTTACGATTAAATTCAATTTGAGTAATTTTCAGTGGCGCCACCTGTCGGAACTTGGTCATACCAACTTGGTAGTGTTCGTCGGTTCATGCGCAACGACTTTGATAAAGATCATTATAAGATCAAATTTTCATATATATAGAAGAAGATAATTAATAGAGTGCATACAATATATGGAAACTGTTTTATATTTTATATAAAAAATTTCCATGGATTTTGGAAAAAAGACACTAATTTGTTGAAAAAAAATAGGATAAATGAAGAACCACTTAAACGATTTTGAGCAAACTTCACATAAACCATCTACTAAATAGTCCAAACAAAGTCTAAACATTTGGTTTGGATAGGTGAGCCCGTTCTTGAGTTTTAGAGTTACAATGAAAAATGACATTTTTCATATCTGTGGTAATATGGAAGAGCAGCTTAAGTCGACATAAGAGAGAATTGAGTTAAGGCGTTTATTGCATTGCCGAACCAAAGGCGCTTAAATTTGTTAAGTATTAAAAATATCGGATGTTTTTATGTTATGTACGTTTACTTTTTATCTTAAGTTTTCTGAAGCAATAATGCATTGATCAAATCAACTTATGTACACATATTTTTGTGTACATATTCATATTTGTCTTTCATCATATAATGATTTCGCTTAACTTTACTTAAGCTGTTTGAAAGTTGACCTTAAAAAAGATCCTTATTTTCAAACAACTTTTGTTTACACAAAACTACACAATATATACAGAACCGCTTACAGTTACTTAAGGTCCAGTTCAACGCAAATTTCAGTTTCGAAAAAGAGTTTAAGTAGAAATAACGTAAAACCTTCTAAATTTAACAATATATATTTTTTTAATATTCATTCTTTTTCTCCAATAAACATGTTACGAATATATTAATTCATATGAGGGGCTTGGAGCACAAGGGATCTAAGTGACTTTTTTCTAATAATGTGAAATGAAAGGTTAAAGTTAAATTGCAATAAAAAATGTTGGATGCTGTGTGGATTATTATTTTTTAATGAGTAGAGATCTTGAGATATATTTTTAACTGATTATTTAAAAAAATACCATATTCTGCATTTGCAAATATCCAAAAATTACTCTTGAATTACTCCAACTTTTTTTTAATTTTTAAATAATTTTACTTGTACCCCAAAATAATGTTATATGTTATATGTAACGTCTTAAAAGAAAACAACAAGGATTTAATTTTTAAAACAATATTTTATTAAGAAACGTATTTAAGGTTGCTTTGTTAGATTTTTTAGTCATCATAGTCAGATTCCATAACATCATCCGGCTCATCTTCATCCTCACTTATGCTTTCGATGCTTTCCGGATTTACATCCATTCCATCATGAGGAAGTGCTTTGAACCATTCGTGGTAAACTGGTGGTATATAGCAAAGAAGATCTTGAAGGTTCTTGAACTTATTAAATTTGATAGGTTTAACACTTTGTTTTGCAGGAAGTTGTGGGAGTAACTGCATGTCTCGGCCAACATTTTTAGCTTTTAAATTTACTGTGGTGAAGTCTTCTTTCGAAAGATCATCTTTGTATGAGAGGTTCCAGGGGTCATCCTTTTCAAAGTGTAACCATTGCATTTTTCGGATACCCGGAACGCTTTTTGTGAAATATCTTTGAATTGGCTCAAGAGATATGAAGTCCTCATTTTGCATTGGTACTACAGTAAATTTTTTACTTGATTTAGCTACAAGCTTCTCCCAATCTTGAGGTACATAAACCAGAGAGTTCATTCTTTTTGTAATTTCTATAATTCCAAAATTTTGGTCACATTCCATAAATGAGTGCCCAGAGAGTAAAAATGTATGATCTACTTTTTTGATATGGGTATTTCTAATAACATACAACAGTTACATACAGCAGTTACCGCTCAATTGACCAATATGTAGAACTTTGGCGCCATCTATCGAACGAAAATAGAACTCCACACAAACGCTGCTCACGTCATATATAATACACAGGTTAATTTTGGTCCAATTCGGTGCATTAGTTTTTGAGTTTACTTATTAGAAATAAACATGATTAATTTGTTAATGTAAGTAGATTTAATAATGAATTAATTTACAAATTATCTTATACAAAGTCCAGGTAAATTTTAGCTCAAAACTTTTCTTTGACCCAAGTACATAGTCCATGTGAAACATTAATTTTAAAATTTTGTTGGAGCACAAGGGGTTCAAGTGCACATATACCCCTTGTGCTCCAACCAAAACAGGTATTTTAGTTGGCAAGTTTAGATATGGTCGCCATATCTCACTATTGGATGGCAATCTCACTTCCACCTTTTATGCTCCAAATTTCCCTGTACTTCACGAACTAATTCCACATGCTAACTCAATTTTTTTAAAAAAGGCACTTAGACCCCTTGTGCTCCAAGCCCCTCATATATTATTCGCAGAAATCAAGCAGAAGAAAACTTACACAAAATTGATGATATCCCTAAACTTAAATTTTTGACTTAAGCTATTCTTCCATATTGCCACAGAATCATCTGGATCACTGTTTCGATCATAGTTTTGTGTTTTATATTGATGATAGTTTCATAGTTTCTATAATTGCCTCGATCATATTCTTGATCACAGCCTCAATCATTATATCGTTTTTAGTATATATTTTATTCGCTATCATAGTTTTCATATCAGACAATGTTCTGTTTAATATACTTAATCATGAGCTATGGCATTAACTCGATCATAGTCACCATAAGCCACCTGACCAAAGACAAGAGCATAGTATTCGTCATAATCGCAGTTTCACTTGTAATCATGATCTTGGTCTTATTTATAGTTTGATCAATTTCCTAGCGATCGTGGTCTTAATCACACCTTGATAGAGTCTCGGTTATTCTTTTGATTATATTATTGTTTATAATTAATTGATTATAATTTAAGATAGGACTATTATCTTACTCTCGATCGTAGTCGAGATCATAGTCTAGATTATAGTTTCGATTACTATAATATGGTCTAAAGCCACAAGGTTTCCTTGGTCGTCCATGAAGTAGAAGATGCAACTGCCAAAACCTTTCAATTGGTATTTAACTTTTTGGTAAAATTTACGCACTTCATTACGACTCTTATACATCTCAATTTCCTCAAACTTACGTTACGTTTCTCTTCGCTCTTTTTCCCTCGATATCTCTCTAAAATTCGACGAGTAACTACTGACTGCAGAGTTGCCCTGTATTCTGCATTTTTCTCAGCAGTGGCATTTCGGCACTCCTCGTCATATTAAGGGTTTTTATGAAGAGGGGTTTGAACCCTATTACAGATTTTTCAGCAATTTTAATGGAGTTGCCAACATGTTACCATAGAGTACTGATGTGGTTGGAACTAGATATATTTCCTCCGTGTAATTGAGATGTTCGTTGCGAGTAATAAGTGGCAATTTGATGAGATTGTAGCTTGGTGATGTTTTATTTCGTTTGCACCTTCATCTGTATGTTCCGCGACATACTCAGACGTGTTCTTATCTTGACTGCAACAAGGTTATGATCGGAGTCCATATTGGCTCCTCGAATTCTACGTACGTCCAATGCACTTAATGAGTGCCTTCCGCCAACTTCAATATGGTCTATCTGATTTTTTTGTTATTTGTTCGCTTTGTGGATTTAAAGGTGTCGAAACCTGGTACTGCTCACTACCAAATCAACCTTAAACCATGTTACGTTGTGGAGGCTGAATTTTCCAACAGTGGGCTCAAAGTCACATTTCCACCCAATATTTTCCTTAATATCAGCCAGTATTATTTTGCTTGATCATAAAAGGCTTCTTTTGTATCATTATCTTTCTCCTCTGTGAGAGCGTGAGCACAAATCAGGTTCAGATGGAAGTACTTTGCTTTGATTTGTATTGTCGCTATAATTTCGTTTACTGGAATAAACCTGGAAACAAGATTTCGCATTTCTACTCCTACTTCCCAAGCACTCTAATGACAATACCTTTTTTGGCTACGCCGTGGCCATTACATCTCAATTCCTAGACAACAGTCATCACACTTACATCACACTTATATACATCAAAAATTTTCATCAACTCGATCAAATCACCTCCCCTGTAAAGGGTCTTTGGCCCTACTGTATCAGCAAAAAGCATTTGTCGCTTTAATATTTACGCCAGCTTTATCGCCTAAGTCTGCAATGAAAGAGTCCATGAAATCCATAGTGTTACCACAGAAGCAAAAAGCATCAGTCGCTTTAATTTAAGCTTCTAAGTCGGCTAATATGTACGTCAGTCTTATCGCCTAGGTCTTTAAAGAAATAAGAGCCCAGAGTTAGTCTCCTACTATACGAAAGAGCACAAGTAACTCTTATCAACCTATCCTTCGAAGTAGAAGCTTGCAAGTGGCTCTAATTCTTTCGAAGTTTCGAAGATAGTATTGCTAACATAGCAGACTTTGCAGGTATGTTTCTGTGGCCCGGTATCCACTTACATTCATAAAAGGCATTAATATAGAACTGCGATAATCCAGAGCTAGTGCGAAAGATAGAATCCAAAGACTAAGGGGCAACTTGTAATACTGATGTGAGGACATTACGTCTCAGCCAATTATTCTACTTTCTTAATGATCAGAATTTTAGCCTGAAAACACTGAAATGATATGTTGACCTTTAACCGATATTTCGATCACATTCACGAACCTTAAAAACTCCTTATATTGATCAGTTTTGATCTTCCTATACACTCGGTATACTCTCTCTTGTATGGGACTTTTCAAAACGACCATACGGCCAAGCAATGTATGGAAGTGCAACATCTTTATATCATAGAGTCTTTGCTTCAAGTGACCCCAAATCCCACCTGCCTAACCTATTGACAAATAAAATGTAACCCCTAATCTCATATGAGCAAACAAAAATAAAAAAAAAAAACTATGTTTAGAATCTCCCAAAACAATAGCGAATAAATTAAACGAAAACTAGCAATAAATTATTTAGCCCAGCAACAACAACAAAGCCCACGATGTCGATGATAATGAAGACGACAACAATAATTTTTATTATACGAGAAATATTTAATAAATAAAAGTAGACAATGAATCAAACAAAAAAATGTGAACAATTAATAATAAAAATTAAAACCAGACTAAACAACGAGACCGAGAAGGAAAACAAAGAAGAAGAAATATCAACCACCAACAACAAAACGCTAACGACTTTGACGACGATAACAAAATCGTCATCATTATCATCTTTTTGTATTTTTTGAATAGCGAACGACGACAATGATGAAAGCAACGTCATAATCTTCTTTCAAGTCTTGTATGTATTTTTGCTCCCTCTATTTATTTGAAAATCGAGTCATAGCCGAGCACAAAGACCCAACAACAACAATAGCAACAACCACAACAACGAAATCATCATCATCAGCAGCCGCAGCCGAGACACAAAAAAAGGACGACCTTCAAGTAATGTTGAATTTGTGTACGCAAACGACCTTGCTAAGGAAACAAAAACATACACTCGCACACATTCGTAAAAATACAAAACAAACAAAAAAATAAAAAAACAACAAATCTAAAACACGAAGTCAATTCGGTTCTCTAGAATGGGATGTGTACAATAAGAACAACAAAAAACATACATACGAGTATATCAAGTGTTAGAATGAGGGAGTATGAGTAAAAGAGATAGATAGTCTTATATAGGCAGACAGACAGACCTACTCACCGATAGACAGACAGACAGAAGACAATAAGGGAAGAATAAAAAGAATGAAAGAATTTTATTCTTCGTGGTCTTTAAGAAATTATGACGAAGCTTTCAATGCTCCCCCAAAACAAAAAACATGCAAAATTACCAAAACGAAATCGCAGCAAAGTGCGCATTGAATTTTTTTAAACAGATTAAGAGCACGAGAAAAGAATATTAAGAGAAAATACAGAGAACACATTTTCATAAAGAGTTGTCAACTTAGTGCTTTTAAATTTTTTTTAGCGATTAAAATTGAATCAGTGCTTTTTTTGCACTGACTGTCCGGTCACTTGAAAAAGCTCTTAAGTCGATCATTATCTACATATGTCAGCCATATATCCCATGGACAGGGCAAGTGTTTTATGGACTCCCCTCGGCGTCCAGCCAGTCCAGCCTTACAATCAGACAGTGTTCTGCCATGACGGACGCAAGTAAGTATACATCTGGCCTTGAAAGGTTATATAAAGTGTGATAGTCTGGTAATCAGCCTCACTTAGACTAAAGAAAGTAACAGACTTGTTGCAGACTTTGAAGGGATGGGAGTTTTTTGCTAGCCAAAATCGGAAAACTCCGATCCAATGTATTCCTTGTGGAGAGTTTTTATATTTAGGGATTCATGCTTATTTTCTTGCTGGGTCTTTTGAATGTCTAAAAGGTAGGAATGAAGTACAGATCGATGTAGGAATATATGGTTTTAAACTGTTTTAGAGTTCTTATCGAGTCTTGTGGCCAATCTTAGGTGCAGTATGTGGTTATCCTAAAGAAAATTCCTTTGTTATAGCATTCTTTAAGGAAAAATAAGACGTAGTCTGAAGATCTGGTCAGTGAAAGAACTAACTGGCCCAAAGCCACATTGGTAGGTCCGAATTATTTCGTTAACGTTGCGCTTTAGCCTTTCACACGATAGGATCTTATATGCAATTAAAAGGAGGCTTATATGTTCCTCTATAATTAGCACTTACGTTTTTATCACCTTTTTGTGCACTGGGCACAAAGACTTCAATCGTCTGGCATTCGTTCTCCTATCCATATGGTTTCTATAAGCTGAGACATAAGTCAAATCAACTCATGACCTTCGGACTTAAAAATCTCTGCTGGCTTAGTACAGATTTTGCAGCAGTTTTCATGGAGTTGGAAACTCAATAGAGTGCTGATGTCGTTAGAACTAGAAATATTTTCTCCGAGTAATTTAGCCGTTCGTTGCGAGTAATCGGTGGCAATTTGATCGAATAAAGATAATGTTCGGAGTCCATATTGGCGCCCTGAACTGTACGCACAACTAATACACTTGATGAGTGCCTACCGTCAACTACAATATGGTCCATTTGATTTTTTGTTATTTGATCGGGAGATACCCATGTCGCTTTGTTTAACTATTTCAAGGTGTTGAAACCTGATGCTACTGACTACCAGATTGCGAGCCGCCGCAAATGAGATCAACCTGATAACATTGTCAGATGTTACGTTGTGGAGGCTAAATTTACCAACAGAGGGCTCAAAGCAACATTTCCGCCCAATCTTTGATTTAAGATCACCCAGTAATATTTTGACGTTATGCTTGGGGCAGCTATCGTAAACTTTCTCGAGTTATTCATAAAAGGCATCTTTTAAATCTTCATCTTTATTTTGTGTGTGAGCTTGAGCACAAGATTAACACAGATCGAAGTATTTTGCTTTGACATATATTGTTGCTAATCTTTCGTTGACTGGGGTGAATCTGGAGACTAGGTTTCGCATTATTTTACTTACTTACTTAAATGACCTATATTAACATGCGCTTCGATCTTGTGCGAATATTCTCCAAGCCAAGCTTTGAAAATTTTTCCTCTACTTGGTCTTTCCATCGAAGTTTCGGACGACCTCTTCTTACATTAAGGTGTTCGTTTTAATTTTAATTTTAGCTTTTCAATAGTAATTATTTTTTCCAGTAAAGGGTTACTAGACCGACGTCCGACGCCCTAAACCCATATTTGTATCTTTCCTATAGGAGAAATCGCGACACTTGTTAGTTCACTACATTAACGGGTGTTAACGTAGTTCCCCGGGTGCTACCACGAGAAGGTCAGATTGGTCTGGGCTTATCAGGTAAATACCAATCTGAAACGTTGCTTGGTAGGCAACATCCCCTACATCACAATATTTTGATAACTATAAATCCGCAATTAAATTTTCATGGCAGTTTCTTCGATGTTTCGACAACTACGACAGCAGTCATGTCGTTAAGGGTTAAGTCTTCTGGCATACAACCCAAAAATGAAATGACCTGTTAAGGTTGATATTAGGTTGCGGAATCTGTGGCGAGGTAGAGATATCAAGCATTTTGAACCTTTATTGTTGTAGGTGGGCCATGTTTGTCTGGCTATTAAACAAGTGGTTTCAAAGGACCAAGTGTTCTCCCGGATTACTGATTTGCAGGTGGATAGCGGTAAGCCCGTAAATTGTTCAATGTTATCCTGACTCATTAGAGCACCGAATTAAGCAAGTTTGTCCGCAGTGGAGTTACCAGATATGTTGTTCTGCCCGGGTACCTAAAAAAATTCGATATTGCAATGTCTCACCATCTCGCTAAGAGAATGTCCGGCATTAGCGGGTAAGAACTGATGTCGTGTGGACATTGGATAGGGATTTTATGGCAGCCTGACTGACGATACAGAAACGAATATCCCTGTCTCGAATTGAAGAACTACATTGATCAGGGAGCCTTAACCCATATTATCCTACTGTTCCATTTTTGGAACGTTACTAAAACTTAAGAATGGGAAGCTGATTTTAGTTTTTCGATATATACATTTGATCAAGATGGTTTGAATATAACGTCTTATTATTTTTTCGAAATTTGATGACCGGAAGGTTGCTTAGGAAGATATGGGTTAAACTAATTTCCTTTCCTAATAGTGGGATGAAGAAGCCCTCCAAGCCTAGCTTTGACTTGCATCCGTCCGTGTATACCTCTAGACAACCGTCTTCAAGGGATGAGGGGACCCAGAGACAGTTACAGTAACGAATTTATCAAAGAGAGCTGTGGATATGCAGTAGACAATGTTGTCAGGGATATTAATGATTTTATCCAGAATCGTGGAGTGTTCAGCTTGTGAGTGAGACCTGGTTCCAATAGTGCTAAGCCGAGTTAAGGGTAATTTGTTGTGTCATTAGCACGACTGGGAGCCAGTTAAGCATGACAAAGAGCGCCTTAGATGGTGTAGTTTTTAAGGCTTCAAAACCAAACCAGCGGACCTTACATTAGTATAGGCTTGACAACCATGTCGAAGAGCGTGCAGTGGTTACTAGCCCGACATCCTAATGAAAAGCACATACATATATGTACTAAAAAAATAATAAATTTTAATATTTCAATCTAAATTGAAAATCTAATAAAAATCCTGGTAGGAATAAGTTACCCATTGACTCTCAGCTTAATTACTTGGCGGCAGCAAAGTGGACATTACTACTTACAATGTATTAAAACTAATACATTTATTCTTAATTTGTGGCTTAGCTAAATCTTCTAAGACCTTCAATTAATAAAGAAAGAGCATCAACCAAACCAAGAGCTCTTAAATAAAGTAACCCTCTACTTTGCTCATTACCGAAAACCCAATTCGTGGCCACAAATTCTCTTTAACTAAAGCATAACTCTTTGAAATAATGACATGCTCTTTCACTCTCTTATTAATCGAGTACCCGATGCGTCATAATAGTTTTGACTAAAGAAAAGGTGTTAAAACAAGCCAATTTTTACCGATTCGTATTGGTTTTGAAAATCATATATAAAAAATATTGAAATGAAAAGAAAACAAATCAAAAAAAAAAGTAACGAACGAAGAGAAAAAAAATATAAATAAAAAAAATCATAAAACAAGTGGTGAAACTAGTTTAAGAATAAACTACACAAAAATATTACTTTTTCCAAGTGCCTTTCGAGCAACTCAATCGTTTAAGAGCAGCAGCAGCTTCGATGTATGTATGTAGTAAAGTACTAAAGTCGTAAAGTAAAAGAATCAGGTAAGGTAGCGAGTATATACCCAGTCAGTGGATATATCCATAAATTCCCTTAGGCACTTTTTTTGTTATGGGATTGTAGGTAGTAGCTGTTGTTGTTGCTTGTTCGAACAATTTTTCAATGTGTGAGTTTGAATTTGAAAAGTAATAGATGTTAAGAGATCCAAAAGATACAATAAAAGAAGTTTAGAATGGGTCAGGGAATGGGAATATTACGATGGAGTTTTAACAATCTGTAATAGAGGGCTACTTGGTTGTAACATGAATGAAGATCGAACAGGTCATCATCAACACGCCACCGATGTAAGATAAATAAAATTGGCTTTAGAACCAAAAAAACAGGTTCTAATAATGAACATGACATGCAATTACAAAGTTACCATACTGCCGTATTAACCTTATGAATTTTAACGTTTCTCAAGTCTAAGCAACATGTGGCTAAGGTCCTAAAACTAATATATTATTATAAATTTACTCAAAAATTACATAAAAATCTAACTTGTATTCATTTAACCATTTATTTTTTTTAAATAGATTTTAAATGTTACTCAAGTTTTGGCAACATGTTGCTAAGGTCTCAGATACTAATATATTGTCATAACTTTACTCAAAAAGTATAAAAAATATTCCTGGAATTGTTTTATCCTAATGATTTCTTAGCAACATGTTGCTAAAATATTTTAATGTTGCCAAAGTATCAAATTAAATGTAAATGTGAAATAAACATAAATTTTGATTTAAAATCCTCTTGAAAGATTTTCAAACTCCATGAATTTGATTATGACTATACGAGCTCTTTAGCAACATGTTGCTATAGTCATTTATAGCAACAGGTTTCGAAAGTTTCAAACTATCCAAAAATGTAAAATAAATGCAAATTGGAAGTTTATGAACCTCTTTAAAAATTTTAAAACATCATAAGATCGAGCCTGACTGAGCAATATAGCAACATAGCAACATGTTGCCAAGGTTTCAAATTACTTAAATATAAATTATTAAAGTTTTTTAAACGACATGACTTCAATAATGCCTTTCACTATGAATTCATCTATAACATTTACTACTGTTTTTTTTATGATATTACTATTCGACTATAACATTTACTACTAGTTCCTTAGCAACATGTAGCTATAGTCTTTCAGCGCAACATGTTTCTAAAGTCTTCAACTACCCAAAAGTGGAAGATAAACGCGAATTTAATTTTATGAACTTTTAAGATTTTCAAAACACAATAAGATCGAGCTTAACTTTCATTAGGATTTTGGCAACCAGTATAATATTTACTAAGAGTTCCTTAGCCAGATGTTGCTATAGCAACATGTTGCCAAGATCTCAAATTACCTAAACATACCTATTTAAAGTTTTTGAAACCATATGACTTCGATAACTATGAAATCGTTAATAACATTCACTACGAGTTTTTAGCTGCTGAAATCTTTTGATAGCAACATGTTGCCAAAGTCTTAAATTACCAAATATTTTAAAATAAACAAAAAATTTACTTTGAAATTTTGGCAAAAGAGTGTTTTGATCATGACTTTTACTATGATTTTGATCTTACGTATTTCTACGACTTTTTTAGCAACATTTTGTTAATTTTTTTGTATAAACATGTTGCCAAAGTCTCCTATTACCTAAAATTTTGAACTAAGTTAATATTTTGCTTTTATAACATTAATTATGAATTTTATTATTTCAACAAGTAGTTTAGCAACATGTTGCCTAAATCATTTCATAGCAACATGTTGCCAAAATCTCAAACAAACTATAAGTTTGAAATAATCTAAAATTTTACTTTAAATTATGATTCTGACTAGTATTTCGTCCAAAATCATGACTTCAACTGTGATTTTGACTTTGCTTATTTTTACGACTTCTTTAGCAACATTTTGTTTGATACTTTTTGCAGCAACATGTTGTCAAAGTCTCCTGATACCTAAAATTTTGAATTAAGCTAAAATTTGTTTTAATAAAAGTCGTTTTACTATTTCAACGCGTAACTAAGGAATATAATGCAAAGAATATTTAATAGCAACATGTTGCCAAAGTCTCAAACTAACAAAATATTGGAAGTAATCCAAAATTTAAATTATAATTTTCACCAAGACTTTGACTAAGGCTAAAAAGAATTTCTACTTCACTGATAACTTGGACTACATATTTCAAACCACTCTCAAGTCTAAGCAACATGTTGCCAAGGTCTTTAACTTAAGTTGACTTTAATTCTTTAAAGATTTTGAAATGCTATGACTTCGATTGTGACAATTGAATAGACAATAATATGTACGAGTTCTTAAGCAAGATGTTGCTAAAGACTTTTTATAGCAACATGTTGCCCAAAGTCTCAAGTGGCCTAAAAACTTGAAATAATCCAAAATTTTATTGAAAATTATGATTTCGACCAAGACTTTGACAAGAATTAAGACTACGATTTTCTCTGAGACTTTGTTTAGGACTTTACTGATAACTTAAACAACATATTTTCACATTTCTGAGTCTAGGCAACATGTTGCCAAGCTAAAACACAAATAAATTGCTATAACTTAATTCAAAAATTATATAAAATCTCTCTGTTATAAATGTATCTCAACGATGTTTCATTTTTGCAACATTATCCATGGCAATATGTTGCAAAACTTTCCATGGCAACATGTTGCTAAAGTCAAAATTATCAAAAAATTTTAAATAAGCGAATAATTTTACATTAATAAACCTCTTTAAAGAAATTGAATATAACTTCCAAATGTCTGATAATGTCTTTGGCAACATGTTGCCAAAGTCTCACATTACCTAAAATTTTGAAATATACGAATATTTTTATATCAATAAACCTTTTCAAAGATTTTGAAATGCTATAACTTTGATTTTGACTTTCACTATGAAATTGGCTATAACATTAACGAGTTCGTATGCAACATGTTGCTAAACACTTTTTATATTTTGCCAAAGTCTCAAGTAGTCTAAAAATTCGAAAGAATCTAAAATTTTACTTAAAACTATGATTTCGACCAAGACTTCGACTATAATTCAGCAACATTTTCCATGGCAACATGTTACCAGAGTCTCAAATTATCTAAAATTTTGAAATACACTAATATTTTTATATTAATAAACCTTTTCAAAGATTTTGAAATGCAATGACTTCGATTGTGACTTTCACATTGAAATTATTTTAAAATTTACGAATTCGTAAGCAACATGTTGCTAAAGTCTTTTCATAGCAACATGTTGCTAAGATCTCAAACTGTCTAAAAACTTGAAATATTTTAAAATTTTACTTAAAAAAATTATTTCGACAAAGAATTCGGACTAGAATTTCGACTTCCTTTATGACTTCTTTGATAAAACTTGTACGGCATATGTGTTCGAATATTTGAATAAATTATTGAAATTTATAGTTTTTGTTTAAGTTTTCAAAATTCCTTTTAACACCTTACAGCAATTCTAACATAGTTCCATTTCAAATAGTTTTTAAACTCTACAAAAAAATACTTGCAAGGCAAAAAATGGTCTCATATACAGGGAGTGCCTTTGTCAGTTTCAGAGTTTTTGCTGCAAACTCAATAATATTAGCATTTAAATTATGGGGGTTTTTAAATAAAATTCTTTTAAAATAACTCTTGGCAAACAAAATGGATGTCAATTTGAAAAGTCCGTCCGGCTGTAAGTCTGTCCTGCCATACATCTGTCTGTCTGTCATTCCGTCCGTCTGTCCCTCCGCCGTCCGTCTGTCTTAGACAAAGCTTTTAATTCTAAAACTTATAGTTCATTAAAAAAAAAAACTCATTGTTTGATTTTAATTTTTTATGAATTGAATAATTTTATTATTTAAACTTCTTAAGCTTGATTTTCAATTACATTTAACCATGCAATGATATTCTTTTTTTTTTTTTTTGCTAAGTCTATATAAGATAGTTTGTCTGTCCATCAGTCTTTCCAGTATTCTGTCCGTCTGTCCACTCATTTAGGTGAGTGTAAGCCATGCAGTCAATAAAAAGTATTAAACTTACATTTCCTGTTGTTAGTATTTAAATAAAATAAAAGAAAAAAATTAAAAATAGTTAGTATATGTTTGACAAGTTTAGCTTTATTTTATTTTTTTCTAAAATATTTTGCATATTGACATAATAAACTGAACTTTGTATTATTGTAATGCATATTTGCAAGTGGAAAAATGTTGTATTGTTGTATATACAAATAATTCAAATAGAGACAAAAAAAAACTATTTATCCACAAGACACGATTGTGGCACGAAATTCACATTAGAAAATCATTTGTCATACTCAAAACTATTTATGCAAAATACTTGTAGAAATATGGAAAAAAATACAATATAATAAATAAAACTTGGAAATTGTTTTAAAATTTATATGAAAATATCGTAAGACAGAGATTCATGGTAAAATCCCATGAATAGAAAAAAAAATGCAATTTGTTGCTTAAACCCTTAACGTTTGAAAGAAATATAGAATTTTAAAATATGTATAACATTATGACATGACAGGTTGGTTAAATGGTGGGCAAATTAAACATAGGAATAAAACCTTGTAATATTTGGTTTCTTTCTTTTTAAATAGACAATAAACATTTATAAAACCAGAAATACTTAAACAAATTTGTAATTTTTTTACATAAAAACTGATTTAATTGAAAAAATTTTGGTTTCAGATACATGTTGCCGCAACATTGTTTAGATACATGTTGCTATAACTCTGAAAAGCTTGCAAATTTACTTTAATTAAGAAAATCTTGCTTTATTTTCAATTTCAATCACTTGAAAGGTTTCAGATACATGTTGCCTTAATTTTCATAAATGAGAAAATATCAGATATATGCTGCAGCAACATTGATTAGAAACATGTTGCTAAAACTTCAAAAAAACTTGCAAAACTACTTTAATTAAGATGATGAATCATGTTTTTCTTCAATTTAGAATTAATCACGTGAATGTTTTCAGACACATGTTGCCTCAACATTGATTAGGAACATGTTGCTTTAACTTTAAAACATTTTTAAAAACATTTTTTTTTCTACATGAATAATAAAAAGTTATTAAAAGCTCTTAATTTGTATAAATTTGTAATAAAATATGTTAATAGAAACTCAGCAACATGTTGCAGAAGCATTTTGCTAAGATACAAAAATTTTTGTAAGTCATTAACTTACTTTTACATAAAATCAGCTCAATTTTAAATATTATTAGTTAACTAGCAACATTTCACAAGCATTTGACAAGGTTTTAGATGCATGTTGCGTCGACAATTATTAGAAACAAGTAGCTACAACCTTAAAAAATAATGAAATATCTTAACAATAAGAAAATACTAAAGAATTGTGTAATTATTTCACATAAAAAATGCTTTAATTAAGAAAATGTTAGTTTCTGAAACATGTTGCCACAAAATTGATTAGCAACATGTTGCTACAACTTTGACAAAGTTGCAAATTTACTTTAACTAAATAAATCATGCTTTTAGAATTAATCAGGGTTTTAGATACATGTTGCCTCAACATTGATTAGGAACATGTTGGTACAACTTTAAAATATTTTAAAAATATATTTTCGCTACATGAAATAAAAAGTTATTAAAAGTTGTAATAAATTTGTATAAAAAACATATTAATAAAAACCCAGCAACATGTTGCAGAACTTAAAAAACATATTTTCGCGTTAACAATATTAAAAAGTTATTAAAACTTCCAAATTTGTATAATAAAACATGTTGACAGAAGCCCAGCAACATGTTGCAGAAGTATATTTCTAAGATACAAACATTTTTGTAAGACCTTAACTTACTTTTATATAAAATTAGATAATTTTAAATGTTGATAGTAGGCTATCAACATTATACAAACCTAGCAACATGTTTCAGAAGTATATTGCTAAGATATAAACAGTTTTGTAAAATTGCCTCAATTTAAAATTTTAATAGTAAGCCAGCAACACTTTACAAACCTGGCAACATGTTGCAGAAGTATATTGCTAAGATACTTACATTTTTGTCATTAGCTATTTTGATTGTAAGTTAGCAACATTTTAGACATTGGTTTGGTTTCAGAAAGAAGGTTTCAGAAACATGTTGCCTCAACATTAATTATAAACATGTTGCTACAAAATCAAAAAGCTTTTAAATGTTTTTTACAATTGAAGAACAATTAATAGTTATTCGAAACCTTCTATTTGTATAATGAAACATGTTGATAGAAACCTAGCAACATGTTGCAAAAGTATGCTGCTAAGATACTAATATTTGTTTTCATTTGAGAGGGAATCATTTTGAAGGTTTCAGATACATGTTGTCTCAACATTCATTGGAAACAACGCTTAAAAACTTTTGAACAATTTTTAAAAGTTACTTAAGTCTTATCAACATGTTGCTAAGGCCGGAAATCGTAATAAATTTTTTAAACATTATTCAAAAATGATATAAATTCTAGCTGGTTTTTCATCTTTGATGATGTTTTTTTCTTTCTTAGCAGCATGTTGCCAAAGTCTTAAATTACTTTGAAAGATTTTCAAAAGCTAAAGTCGAGTTTAAATGTTTCTAAATTCTTAGCAACATTTCGCAAAAAACCTTAAGTTAAGTTAAAATTTTAAAGTTAAAATATATATATTTTACTGCTTTAAGTCTTTAAAGTAGATTTTAAGAGTTGCTGAAGTCTAAGCAACATGTTGCTAAGGTCGGAAAAAATAATAAATTTTTCTTAGCAAGATGTTGCTAAAGTCTGAAATTACTTAAAATAATAAATAAAGTGGGAACTTTAGTTTAATAAACCTCTTTAAAGATTTTCAAATGCTGAAGTAGAGTTTAAATGTTTCTAAAGTCTTAGCAACATGTTGCAAAATCTGCAACTTTTTTAAAATATTAGATTAAGTTAAAATTTCATAGTTAACATTTTATAGTTAAAATATATTTATTTTACCGCATAAGCCATTGAAGTAGGTTTTAAAAGTTGCTCAAGTCTAAGCAACATGTTGCTAAGATCGGAAATCGTAATATATTTCTAAAACATTATTAGAATTTTTTTAAGCCTTTATTTTATTACAGAAAATAACAATAAGTAATCAAATCTTAATCTAACGGAAGTTATATAGAGATTGCCAGTGCAGTTCTATTTGTTAGTTATTCGAAATAATAGGAATTATTAGAAAATGATATAAATTCTGCCTAGTATTCATTTATGTTAAAGTTTTTTTCCTTCTTAGCAACATGTTGCCAAAGTCTGAAATTACTTATAATATTAAACAAAGCCAAAATGTTAGTTTAATAAACCTCTTCAAATAATTTTCAAAAGCTGAAGTAGAGTTTAAATGTTTCTAAAGTCTTAGCAACATGTTGCAAAACCTCTAAGTTCTCTAAAATATTAGATTATGTTAAAATTTTAATGTTAAAATATACTTATTTTACCGCATAAGCCATTGAATTAGATTTTAGAAGTTCATCAAGTCTATGCAACATGTTGCTAAGGTCGGAAAACGTAATATATTTCAAAAAAAAATATTTGAAAATTATATAAATTCTACTTTAAATTCTACCTTCATATATGTTGGTGCTTTTATTTTCTTAGCAACATGTTGCCAAAGTCTCAAATTACTTTAAATATTAAATAAAGCCAGAATTATAGTTTAAAAAGCCTCTTTGAAGATTTTCAAAAGCTGAAGTAGAGTTTAAATGTTTCCAAAGTCTTAGCAACATGTTGCTAAGGTCTTAAATACTAATATATTGTTAGAAATTTGCTCAAAAATTACATAAAATTTTTCTGGTAGATAAATTCATAAATTTGTTTTAAAAGCTTGATTTTCTTAGCAACATTTTCGTAAATTTTGTTCCTGGCAACATGTTGCCAAAGTCTCAAGTTATCCAAAATATTGAAATAATCAAAAATCTTACTTTAGTAAACCTTTTAAAACATGTTTAAACACTTTTTCTTCCCTCAGTCATTTCATTCGTAACTGTGATATTTCTTTGTTCTTTTCTTTCTTTATGATTTTGCTTTCCGTTTCTATAAATGTCAATGTCATCAGCATTTATTGTTTGCTAAAGCTGAAGTAAGAATAAAAATAAGAAGAAACCGTCCGTATATAATATCAATACCCTTTAAAAAGTTATTGACATTTGGGAAACTCTTGCAGGAATTGGAAAAAAAGGGATTGTTAATAATCTATGGAAAAGCGTTTAGTACTGCAAAAATATTTGCTTAAAATCGTAGTAAGAGAAGAAGCTATAAAATCAATAATAAATTGAAAATGACCACCAGCATGTAAAACATTTATTGTAAAAGTGGATATTAACACCCCCTTTTAAGCAGAGACAATTGAACTTGACAACAAGTGCTGGAAAGTTTTAGAAATATTTAAAGCAAAACTTTTTTAATGAAATACTTGCACTTGGCTTCATTAGGGGATTTTTTAAAAGGACACAGATGTTTATGAGTCCCCAAAGAAAGGGGATTTTTAGTGTTACACACATAATTGAAAGAAAAGTGGTTGAACTTATTTCAATCGATATTTGTTTTATGGTTTTTATTGAAGGTTAAACCCTTTTCGCTTTCGAAATTTTAACAATTAGGGGAATTGCTATACATTATACACATTTCGCAAAAAGGGTGTGTTCAAAATTTGCAAAATATCAACTGAGGGGGGTTTTTGTTTATTTTAACTTTGTTAAAAAATTATAGTATAAACATATCAATCATTTTGTTGAGTTTATTATAAATAAGTTTTTTGTTGGCTTAAGCAAAAAATAAAACTTTGATTCGTTGCGTTTATATTAATAATTAAACTGATAACAATAACAAGGTCGTTTGAAAATGTAGACATTATTGAAATGATAACAAAGGAAAATTGAAATTTTGGAATTAATAGTTTTTGAAATTTTTAAAATAATCAAAAAAAATAAGATTCCTGAAGTCGGCAACATGTTGCTAAGAATTAAAAATCCTAGCAACATTCTTAAATCCTTCCATCAACTTTTCAAAATTGATTTAGCTACATGCTGATCATAATTTTAAGATAAAAGTTATATTTCAAAATTCTTAGATTTTATCTTCCAAATGTTTTGGCATGTTAATGTTAATTCATAAATCACTAACTTCAACATATTTTTTAATATAATAGGAGTCTGCAACATGTTGCTAAGTACTTTAAATTCTGGAAATATTTCGTCCTTAGTTTTGAGTTTTTATTTTACAGAGAAAATTGAAATTTTGAAATAAATAATATTAAAAATGTTTAAAATAATAAAAAAAAAAAATATTTCTAAAGTCAGCAACATGTTGCTAAGAACTAAAAATCCTAGCAACATTTTTAAATCCTTTAATTGCATTTCAAAATTGATTTAGTTACATGTTGCTTATAAATTAAAAATAAAATAATATTTTTTTCAAAATTTTAAGAGTCTGCAACATGTTGCTAAGAACTTAAAGTTCTAAAAATATTTTTAAGTTCTTTGATTTTGTCTTCCAAATATTTTGGCAGCATATTGCTTTATAAGTCACCAACTTTAACATATTTTTTAACATAATAAGACTCCGCAACATGTTGCTAAGTACTTTAAATTCTGTAAATATTTCATCCTTAGGCCTTAGTTTTTATTTAATAAAGGAAAATTAAAATTTTAAAATTTATAATATTAAAAACGTTTAAAATAATCTAAAAAATATAAGATTTCTGAAGTCAGCAACATGTTGCTAAGAATATTAAAACTCTAGCAACATTCTTAAATCCCTTAACTACATTTCAAAATCTATTAAGCTGCATGTTGCTAATAAATTTAAGATAAAAGAATATTTTTAAACAATATTTAAAAGTCTGCAACATGTTGCTAAGAACTTAAAGTTTTAGAAATATTTTAAAGTTCTTGGATTTAATGTTACAAATGTTTTGGCAACATATTGCTTTTTAAATCATCAACTTCAACATATTTTTTAACATAATAAGAGTCAGCAACATGTTGCTAAGTACTTTAAATTCTGGAAATATTTCGAAATTCTTAGTCTTGATTTTACAAATGTTTCAGTAACAAGATGTTACCTTAAATTAAATTTAATAAAATTTGTAAAAATGTGTTGAAAGTACTGCTGGCAACATGTTGCAGAGGTTTTAAAGTGTATCAAAAAATTCGACAAATGTTAAAAAATTGAATATATTTTGTAGCCTGTTTATTAAATTTGGCTGAAATAGAGGTTAGTATAACTTTCTAGGCCACTTATTAAGCAACCTTTTATAAAGACATCACTTTTGAGCACTTCTTTGTAGCTAACTTAGCATGTATCAGCCGCATTTTTATTTCTTATATATTAGCAACAATTTAATAAAAATATCTTTGAAAAGAAACCATGTTCTTGATACAAATACTTCTCTTTGAATAGTATTTGGATATATGTTGCAGCAACATGTCTCAATAAATGCTTTGTTTATGAAAAAATAAGGACACCAAAGTTTTTTCTAAGAAAATATTTTGCACAACATCGACAGCTTAGCCAGCAAAATGTTTCTAAACACTTTTTGGAAACAAGCTTCTTCTGTTATGTTTTAACAAAATAGTTTAAAAAAAATACTAAAAGCGAAAATAGATCTCCATTTTCAATGATAATATATATATATATATATATATATATATATATATATATATATATATATATATATATATATATATACTGCTACATGTTGCTGGAGATTTTAAATGTTAATAGAAACCATGTAGTCAGCAACATGTTGCTACAAAGTTTTTGTAACAACTTCTCTTTCGTAGGTTTTATTAAAAACTTTCGCAAATATAAAAAATAGTTTCCATGACTTAATAGAGATTGGGCAACATGTTGCTAGGAATTTTAAATGTTTCGATAGTATAGGAAAAGTGATCCAGTTCCACTTCCTTTCAGCATTTAAATTATCCCTTTTGCAACATATTTTAAAATATAAATATTTATCAATATATATCAGCAACATGTTGCGAATCAATTATTCTTAAAAGTAGGACTTTCATTAAATAGTCGGGCATTAAAATTGTTAAAAAATAATCTCAATAATATAATTATAAAATTGTTTGCTTATTTGGCAACATGTTGCAGCAACATTTACATAAAAAACTGTTATTTTAGCAACATGTTGCTAAGAAATATGGTCATATTCATCAAATTTTTAGTGATTATAGTTATTTCAAAATATCTTAAAGATATAAATAAAATAGTTCCAGATTTTTTGGCAACATGTTGCACAAACATTTATAAACATATTGTAAAGCATTCCCCGAAAACAAAAAAATCTGCTTAATATATTTAAGGAACGCGTTGTTAGAAAGCTATTCAAATTAAACCAAATGTTGCAGCAACATGTTGCTGACCCAATTTCTATTAGAACCCTCTAGTTTTTGCTTTCACCAAATTTGTGGGCATTAAAATGAATTAAAAAATATATCAATAATATAAATATAATATTCAGCTTATTTTGCAACATGTTGCAGCAACATTTGCAACAAAAAACTATTATTTTAGCACTATGTTCCTAAACATGGTCATAAATATATATTCATAAAATTTTCGAGGACTATAATTATTTAAAAATTTCTTCAAGATATTAACAAAATAGATACAGGTTTTTTGGCAACATGTTGCAGTAACATTTATTAAAAAATCACAAAATATCTCCTTAAACAAAAGTTCTGCTTAATATATCTCCAGAACATATTTTTAGAAAACTTTTTATATATATTCAAATGTTGCAACGACATGTTGTTGAGTCAAATTTTAATAAAAACCGACTATTTCTTCTTCTATTTGATTCAAAAATTACTTTCATACAATTTATCTTTCTCTACAAATTCAATTAACCACCGTGACATACAAATTCTACTTAATATATCTCAAGAACATGTTGTTAGGAAGATGTTCAAATCAAACCAAATGTTGCTGCAACATGTTGCTGAACCAAATTTCAATAAAATCCCACTATTTTTTTCTTAAATTTTATTTTAAAATTCCTTTTAAACAAATTATCTTTCTCTCCAAATTGTATTGGCCACCATGACATAACCTCTTTGGAATTTCATTAGATTTTAATCAAGCAACCATGTCCATGTAACTGTCACTATTCATTGTCCCACCTACTGTTGTTTTGAACGAGAATTTTTGTAAAGTTTAAATACTTCACAGAGAAGTTAGATAAAACTAGCATTTTGTAAAATTTTATTAGATACATTTTTATTTTTACTTCGATGTTGATTATTTCTTGGTTGGGATTTTTGCTAGTTCTTTACACTGGAACATACATTATATGTATGTAAGGAAAAAACAGAAACATGTATTTCAACAGGTGCGTCCATTACGGTCAAATCAAGTTTCCACATTTTAGTCATACATTCTCATAGTCTTATACATTTAAAAAAGACTTGAACTTTTTTCTTTTTGTTTTTTTGCTAAAACAGCAAATATGTGTGTACATTTGAAATGTGTCTCCTCTTAATAGAATTAAATAAATAAAATGTAAAAACCAACTTTAAAGCTAGAAGAAAAAAGACTATGATATCTGGCCTCAAGCATTATAATTTGATTTCTTGTTTCTGGTGGAACGAATGGAGACAGGAGGTGATGGGAGTAGAAAATGCAACTGAAATCGAGACAAGAAATAACTGCAAAATTGACAGAAACAAAAAAAAGACTGGAGACAGCGATGACTTTAAAAACTGGTAGGTTTTTTAATAAATATAGTCATTTAATGCTCATTCTAGCAACATTTTTTATCTTAACAACTTTTTGCAAGACAATTTTTGTATTATCAACATGTTGCTAAACTTTAAAAGATTAGCAACATTTTGAAATGTTTATGAGTTTTCAATTAAAGATACTTATGAATTAAATGCCAAGAATTTAAAATAATTCCAGCAATATTTTGGTTTCAGCAACATGTTGATAGATCATTTCAGCAACATGTTGCAAACATTTCCTTTTCAAAATATTTTCATTTATGCTATTCTATATCTTCATTATTGTGTTAGTTTAAAAATATTTGTATTAGTATTAGTATTAGCTTAAAAATATTTTAGCAACATTTTCTTAAACATTTGCTAATCAACATGTTGCAAAACTATTCATAGCAACATGTTGATAATAATATTTCTATATTCCTATGATTTTTTGTCTTTTTATTTTATTCTTATTTTATTCTAGCAACATTTTTACTGTAGCAACTTGTTGCAAGGCAATTTTTATAATATCAACATGTTGCTAAACTTTTAAAATTCGGCAACATGATGAAATGTTAAAAAAAATATTTATAAATTAAATGCTAATAATCTTGACTAATTCCAGCAACATATTGATTTCAGCAACATGTTGACAGAATTAATATTATCAGAATCATTTCAGCAACATGTTGCAAACATTGTCTTATCAAAAAGTTTTCATTTATGTTAATTTATATCCACATTTCGTTATTTTGTATAAGTTTAAAAATATATTTGCAACATTTTCTCAAATATTTCCTTATCAACATTTTCCAAAAATATTCATAGCAACATGTTGATGATAATATTTATACACTCCTATGATTTTTTTGTAATTGCAACATTTTCTCAAATATTTCCTTATCAACATTTTGTAAAAATATTCATAGCAACATGTTGATGATAATATTTATACACTCCTATTATTTTTTTGTAATTACTTTCGACCTTTTTTAGCATTTTTTTTCTTTAGCAACATGTTGCCTGAAATTCCTTAGCAACATGTTGCCTGTAATATGGTTGATAATCTATAAAAAGAATAAATACTTAAATTATTTTTTTCCAAGACTTTAAATATATTATATGAAATTTACAAATACCAAAATTATTAGCACATTTTATCAATATATTCATCTCAGCAACATATACATTTCCTTAGCAACATGTTATCAACATGTTGCAATTAAATTACAAAAAAATGTTGCTGAAATGTTTATTTAATTCTGAATTTATCTTAACATGTTTTTCTAAAATTCTTTAGGCAAATTATTTTCTTGGCAACATGTTGCTAAGAATAAAATCCGCAAAATTTTTGTATTATATTTTGTCAATAAAGGTTTTACTAATTCATCTTTTTAAATATTTTGTATAAAAATAATTTTAGAATCTTTTACAATATTTTAGCAACATGTTGCTAATTAAATACTAAACATGTTGCAGAGACATTTTTTAACATATTGCTTAAATATTAAAATTCTTTTGATTTATCTTTAAAAATCCTTATATGTTTCTCACATAATTTCAGAATAATTTTCTCGGCAACATGTTGCTGGGAATAAATTCCTATAATATATGGAAAGTTTTTATATGTCCACCTTTTTTAATTTTTTGTATATAAGTATTAATATAAACCACATTATCATATTTAGCAACATGTTGCTAGGCTTAATGCCCTTTTTTCATAGCAACATGTCTATGAGAATAAAATCCGCTAAATTTGGTGTTATATTTTGTCAATAAAGCTTTTACTTATTCATCTTTTTGAGTATTTTGGTTAAAAAAAAAATTTAGAATCTTCTACTATGTACATTTTAGCAACATGTTGCTAATTTAATACTAAACATGTTGCAGATAAATTTTTCAATATATTGCTTAAATATTAAAATTCTTTTAAATTATCTTTAATAATTTTAATATTTTTCTCACATATTTTCAGAATTATTTTCTTGGCAACATGTTGCTGGGAATAAATTCCTATAATATAGGGAAAGTTTTAATGTGTAAAGTTGTTATATTTCCAACTTTTTTTAATTTTTGGTATATAACTATCTATATAAATTACATTAGCATGTTTAGCAACATGTTGCCAGACATTAAAGCTTGTTTTTCCATTATTTTTTCGCCAATTCTATTCAATTTTCTGCTCTTTTTATTTGCTAGTCATTTAAGTGCAGTTCGATCACCTTTTTAGATTATTAATACTTAAAAAAGTTCATGATTGTGTAGAGAGTAAACTTTATTTTCTTGGCAACATGTTGCTGAAAATAAATTCCACCAGTTTTAACAATTTTAAAATCTTCAAACACATTTTCGGACTTTGCAACATGTTGCTAAACATGTAAATAGCAATATTGTATTCTTAAACATCTTTTCAAAGCAACATTTACAAAAAAATGTTTCTTAGCAACATGTTGCCAGCTACTAAAACTCATTATTTAATTTTTTTAAACCTTCTAACACATTTTTAGACTTAGCAACATGTTGCCGAACATATAAATAGTATTGTTGTATTCCTTAACATCTTTTTAAAGCTTCATTTGTAAAAAAAATGTTCCTTAGCAACATGTTGCCAGCTACTAAAACTCATTATTTCATTCTTGAAATCTTCTAACACATTTTCAGACTTAGCAACATGTTGCCGAACATATAAATAGTATTGTTGTATTCCTTAATATATTTTCAAAGCAACATCTGAAAAAAAATGTTTCTTAGCAACATGTTGCCAGCTACTTAAACTCATTTTTTTCATTTTTTAAAGCTTCTAACACATTTTTAGACTCAGCAACATTTTGCCAAACTTATAAATAATATTGCTGTAATCCTAAACCACTTTTCAAAGCCGAATTTCAAAAAAATGTTCCTTAGCAACATGTTGCCAGCTACTAAAACTCATTATTTCATTTTTTTTTTGCCTTGTTCTATTTTATTTTTTCCACTTTTTTCTGTGTGCTGCCTATTTGAGTGTCATTCGAGTCCAGTTTTATCACGTTTTTAGATTATTGACACTTGAAAAAAGTCTATGACTGGTAAGAAAACAAAATTTATACTGTGATTAAATTCTGCATAAAGTGGGTGTGGTTGGTGGTGGTTTGGTTTGCTTTGGTTCAATATCAGCAGCCAGTGGCTGAGTATTTTTCATATCAATTGAATATTTTTGTTTTCTGTTCATACTTTTTATATTCAATAAAGATAAAATATTTAAAAATTTTGCCATAAAGTTTAGTTTTATTTAAATTTATTAAAGAACAAATTCTTATCTTGAAGTTTACGTATTATTTACGTATTTTGCCAGTTATCTGTAATTGAATAAGCATTTGTCTGGGTTATGAAAAGGTATAAGTTTAAGTTTGTATTTTGTGTTTTTTTTTTTTTTTTGGTATTCAAGTCAAGGTCTTCCTGTTTTTGCTTTTAGCATTTTACAATGTCTTTTTTTTAATTTTTTTTATCAGCAGCTGGTGAGAATTTTAAGATTATTGAAATATTGAAAATTATAATAAATTATGGAAAATTAATAGTTATTTAAGGGTATTAATTTTTATGAAAAATCAAACTTTGATACATGTTTCAGCAACATGTTGCTAAACAAATTAGGACCTAAATCGGAAGGAAAAGCTTAACAGAAATAAAATTACAACTAAATCAATAATTTTAAGCAAAACTAAGTAAAAATCTGTAACGAATTCAATCGATAATTTTATCTAGAACCAATTTAAGAACTGTAGCTAATATCTTAAAAACATATTCATAAACATGTTTTAGCTTAACTTTTAAAATTTATTTTATTTAGTTTCTTTAAAATCTTGTTTTTATTTACCTCTTGTCTTTTATATGAAGAAACCATCAAAGATGTTGCAGAACTTTAACACTAAAGTTTTATTTTCTCTAAAAACATCTGGAATAAAATATAAATAAAAGCAATTTTAATTAATTAACATCAGTCAGTCTAATCTTAAAAGTATTATGCTAATTCAAATTAGCAACATTTTGCTAATTCAATAAAATAAATCAAAAAATCTTTTTCTTATATAATTTTCTTATATAAAAATGTTGTTTAACATTGCCGGCAACATGTTGCCAGGACAAATGCCTACATTTATACATCGATAGAATTGTCTTCCCAACATCGAAACAATGTAATCTAATAAATTTTATATAACCCAGTTAAAGATCCTGTTCAGCAACATGTTGCTAAGAGTTTTAGTTTAAAAATTAGGCTTAGCAACATTTATGTAGAAAATAAATTATTTTTTGAAGTTTATAATTTAAGCAACATTTCCTTTTTATAATTTTTTAATAAATTTGCTTCAAATATTGATAAGCAACATGTTGCTGGGTAATATGTTGAGTTCATTGTGATTAGTTTAAAGTTAAAAATTATCAGTATTTTTCATAGCAACATTTTCATTAAATCAAATTAAATATCTTAACATCATTTTTCAGTAAAGTTGAACAAAATGTTGCCAAGCCCAATATTGCGTAGATACCCAATTGTAAGTATGGGAAAATACATATCAACATTTTTGTTTTCCCTCTACAATTTTTAAACTAGGTTTCGCAACATGTTGCCAAACAAAATACATAAACATAACATTGATAAATGTTGCGCAACATGTTGCCAAGAAATATATTGCATATTTTATGCACAAAAATAGTTTCTGATATTTTATTTCAACAAAAGGTTATACTATTAGTTCAATATCGCCAATATAGAGGAAAACATAACTAGACTTTATTGCGCAACATGTTGCCAAACGAATTATTAAGTTTATTAGCAAAAATTTTGAGTTTAAGTAACTCTTATCAAGTAACATTGGTTTTTAAAACAAATTGATATCTTTCCTTAAATAAATTTTTTAAATCTTCGGCAACATGTTGCTAAGAAATTTATTGCATTTTGTATACAAAAATTTAAGATTTTTAAATTCTTTTTTTAATTTTAAACCCATTTCCGTTTATTTTAAAGTCATCAAAATTGGCAGCCAAACTTTATTCTGGTTCTGCAACATGTTGCCAAGCTAAATATTGAGTTTTTTATTTTGATTGTTTTAAAATAAAAATTGAAGTTTTTACTAAAAAAATATTTTTGATGAATGTTGTGCAACATGTTGCTAGGAAATGTATTGCACTTTTTATGCTACAAAAGCCGTTTCTCAAATTTCTTTTTGAATAAAAGTTTTTATTTTTTGTACACATATTGCCAATATAGCGGAAAACTTGACTAGACTATGTTGCGCAACATGTTGCCAAATGAAATATAATGTTTATTAAATAGCAAAATTTTGGGTTTAAGTAACTCTTAGCAACATTATTTTTTTAACACAAATTGATGTCTTTCGTTAAACAAAATGTTTTCTAAATGTTGCGCAACATGTTGCTAAAAAATATATTGTATTGTTAGGCTTAAAATGAAGTATTTCAAATTCTTTTTTAAGTTAGAAACTTTTACTGTTTATTTTAAAACCATTAAAATTAACAATCAAATTTCCTCTTGGTTTTGCAACATGTTGCCAAGCTTAGTATAGAGTTTTTTTTACCAAAATTTTGTTTTAAGCAACTCTTAGCAGCTTGTTCTCAAATGAAAGTTGAAGTTTTCCCTTAAACACAGTTGATTATCAATGTTGCGCAACATGTTTCTAAGAAAAATATTGTATTTTTTATACAAAAAAGTAGTTTCTCAAGTTTTTTTTTTTTTTAATTAAAAAAAAGGAAAAGTTTATAATATAAAATAGCACAAAACTTGGTTTCTATGTTTCGCAAAATGTTGCCAAGCTAAAAAATTGTTTTTATTACCAAAATTTTGTATTTAAGTAACTTTAAACAAATTTTTTTTAAATACAGTTGATATCCGTCATTACACAACTTATCAACAATGTTGCTCAACATGTTGCTAAGAAAAATATCGAGTTTTATCCGTCAAATTTCAGGTTTAAGTAACTATTACTTTGACTATAAGTGGAGATATCTTTCCTAAAAGACAATTCATATTTGTGTTGCGCAACATGTTGCTTAACAATATATTGCATTTTTATACAAAAAATTAAGTTTTTCAAATTCCAAATATTGAGTTTTTACCAACACTTTGGTTTTAGAATAAAAATTAAAGTTTTTCTAAAAAAAATTTTACAAATGGTGAGCAACATGTTGCTAAGTAATATTTTGTATTTTTTATGCAAAAAAAATAAGTTTTTTAGTTATTTCTCTAAATAAAATTTTACATTAACTGAAAACTTGATATTCAATGTTGCGCAACATGTTGCCAAGCAAAATATTGTGTTTATTATTGAAATTTTGGGTTTATGTAATACTAAGCAACATTGTTTTTGAATACATGTTAATGTCTTCCATTAAACATCTTATCAACAATGTTGCGCAACATGTTGCTAAGAAAAATATTGAGTTTTATCTGGAAAAAATATGTTTTTCAACTTTTTTCTTTTTAACTATAAACGTTTTCCGTTTACTTTAATGTTGCGCAACATGTTGCCAAGCTAAATATTCTATTTATTGGTAAAATTGTAGTTTAAAAACTCTTAGCAACATTGTTTTTGAATACATGTTAATGTCTTCCACTAAACATCTTATCAACAATGTTGCGCAACATGTTCAATTTTTTTGTTCTAAATAAAATTTTATATTATCTGAAAACTTAATATTCAATGTTGCGAAACATGTTGCCAAGCAAAATATTGTGTTTATTATAGAAATTTTGATGTCTATCATTAAAAATCTTATTAACAATGTTGCGCAACATGTTGCAAAGAAAAATATCGAGTTTTATCTTTTAAAAATTAAGTTTTTCAAATATTTTTTTTTTAATTAGAAACGTTTCCCTTTTACTGTAAGGTCATTTAACATAATTATTATGACCTTCCTTGTAATTAAGCAAAACAATAGCCGAAAAAAATTTCACTTTGCATTTAACCGTTTATATAATTCTAAAATAATTAACGCATTTTTTTTTTTTTTTTTCAACAGCAAAATTTTCAACAATTCAATATAAAGTTTATAAGAAAAAAGTTGCAAAGTTGAAAAATCGAAGCATAAAAAATCAAGCAAAATAACCTTGTCCCAAAACAACTTTTTTAGTTGTAAAATGCAGCAATTTTAATGTAGTTTTTTTTTTAAACAGTTTTCTTGAGTGCAATTTTATTTTTTCTTAATTAAAGACACGCAACAACTTGAAATTGCAAGACTCGTAGCCAACAATGTTGCCAGTTAAAGCTGACTGAGTTGTTTGGTTAAGTGGCAAAAGGCAAGACAGGGTTTTTTTTGCTTTTTGGCTTAAATCAGTTACAAAACATATGAATATGTGAACCAAGAAGAGAAATATCTTTTAACTAGAGTTTTAGACGGAATACAAAAATCTAAAGTGGCCAAATGGAGTAAGACTGAAGGTAGCAGCACCAGCAGCAGCTGGAGCAGTAGTAAATACTACAAACAAAAAGCCACCCATTGCATTAGTTTTATTAACCAGTTTTTCTTATTTAAGTAACAAGACAGACAGACGGATGGAAAGACAAGACTGGTTGTAAGACCAACTTACCATAATACAATATAGCATAAAGCCAAATGATTGGGTCTGTCTTTTTCATCCGCTTCTGTGTCTGTCCCTCGTTAAGTCCATATATGCAGTTTGGCTACAAACAAAGCCTGTGTGAGATCTAAACGACGCATACGTTTTGCTGACGGAAACCTAAAACTCTAAAAAGAAATGTTACGCATGCGCGATTTAACAACGAACTCTATATGAGTTAGACGTCCAAAGTTTAAGACAAAACCCATTGAAAATGTAGAGAAGGGGAGGGTATAACCGTTCAGCAGTTGCAGTTGGTTGCATTTTCCATCCACCATAAACGACCCTTCACCACAACCTCTCTTGCCGTACTTTTGAAACAGCTTTTCAAATTGTCTAAAGGGAGTGACAGGGGTGAGGTGTAGAGTCAGGTCTGGGTTCACAACCTGCTTTGCATGCTCTATTGATTGGTGCCTGTTGTCTCTGGTGTTGAATGCAACATGGTTTTTAGCACACCATCAGAAATTATACCAGAAAGTCTTTGTTGAAAGTCTAAGCTTTGTTTAAAAAACAAACTTTCAATCTTTGTGAAAAGTTCTTTAAGTCTTAAAAGACTTTATTATAGAAACATTTTTTTTCTCTAAAATCATTAACAATAAACCAGAAGGGTCTCTGCGAGTCGTTACAACCGACTTTAAATCCATTTTTATTTTTGTTAAACGATTGCGTATGACTTTTATTTAAATTTAGAAAGAAAAAAATGTGTTGGCGTTAGTGGTAGATGCTGGTGGTTGGTTGTCAGTAAGTGGTTAAAAAGAGTTAAACAATTTATTTAAATAAAATTTTATTATACAATAAAAAATAATTAAAACAAAATGGGTCAGTTACACAAAAAAAAAAACATACAAAAAGACATAAAAACACATAAAAACTAAACAAAATTAAAGAAAGGCGGACAGAAATTTTAGGACAAGACAGACCGATACTATTCTATGCAAAAAGATGGACTCAAATTTATCTAGATATATTTTCCATGAAAACTTGCTAATTAAACCCAAAATTATGTTAAAAAAAAATCAAAATTTTTCTTGGCAACATGTTGCGAAACATTAAGTAAAATATGGTGCGCAACATTAATGAAAACATGTTGCGTAATATTTATGAAAATTGTACAAGACAAAACCTTTAGTTGTTTTTTTTTTTCAAATCAATATTGCTAAAAGTTACTTAAAACTAAAATTTAGCTAATAAATACAAAATTTGCCTTAGCAACATGTTGCGCAACATAGATAAATACCTAATTTGTAATGTAAAATATAATGTAAAATCAATTTTTTATTTAAAAAAGAATATGATTTTTTTTTGCATCAAAACCCTATATATTCCTAAGCAACATGTTGCACAACATTCAAGCAAATTGTATAAGAAAATAACTTTAACTTTTGTTTCAATTCAATATGGCTAAAAGTTACTTTAAACTAAAATTTTGTTAATATATACAACATTTGGCTTGGCAACATGTTGCGCAACATTTTAAGTCCATGTTGAGCAACATGTTGCTAACAACATGTTGCTCATTTGCAATGTAAAATGACCTTAAAACTAACGAAGAAAGTTTTTTATTTAAAAAATCATATGAAAAATATATTTTTTTTTTGCCGAAAAACACAATATGTTTCTTAGCAACATGTTGCACAACATTCATGAAATTTGTATAAGAAAAAACTTAAACTTTTATTTCAATTTAAAATTGCTTTAAGTTACTTAAACCTAAAATTTTGCTAATTAATGGCACATTTGCCTCAGCAACATGTTGCGCAACATTGATTAAAAATTGATTTGTATTATAAAATGTTCTTAAAATTAACCAAGTTTTTTATTTAAAAAGAATATAAAAAATTAATTTTTTTTTTCTGAAAAACACAATATGTTTCTTGGCAACATGTTGCTCAACATTCACGAATATTTGATAAGAAAATACCTCAAGATATATTTAAAAAAAAACTCAAGTTTTATTTAAATGTTGCTAGAAGTTATTGAAACTGCAAGTTTTGCTAAAAAAAATAATATTTTTGCTTGGCAACATGTTGCGCAACAAAAATTAAAATCAAATCTATAATGTAAAATATTCTTAAAATTGACCAAGAAAGTTTTTTATATATTAAAAAGAATAAGAAAAACTTGTTTTCTGCATTAAAACCCTATATATTTCTTAGCAACATGTTGCACAACATTCATGCGAATTGTATAAGAAAAAACTTTAACTCTTATTTCAATTCAAAATTGCTTAAAGTTACTTAAACCTAACATTTTGCTAAAAAATACAATATTTGACTTAGCAACATGTTGCGCAACATTATTAAATCCTGATTTGTAATATAAAATGTTCTTAAAATTAACAAAGAAAGATTATTTTTCTTTAAAAAATAATACGAAATGTATTCTTTACAGCAAAACACAATATATTTCTTAGCAACATGTTGCTCAACATTCAAGAAAATCTTTTAAGAAAAAAAACTTAAGATTTATTTTAAAAAAATCAAGTTTTATTTCAATGTTGCTAAGAGTTACTTAAACCTAAAAAATATAACATTTTGCTTGGCAACATGTTGCGGAACAAAGATAATAATTAAATTTATAATGAAAAAATGTTCATAAATTAACTAAAAAAGTATTTTTATTTAAAAAAGAATATGAAAAAAACATATTTTTTGCTGCAAAATAAAATATATATCTTAGCAACATGTTGCACAACATTCATGAAAATTGTATAAGAAAAAAAAATTTACTAATATTTTAAATAAATAATGCTAAAATTTACTTAAACTTAAAATTTTGCTAAAAAAAAAACAACATTGCTCAGCAACATGTTGCGCAACATAAATGAAAACTTAAGTTATGACGAAAAATGTTCTTAAAAAAAACGGAAAGACTTTTTTTAGCAAAAAAAACTGAAACTAATATTTTTGCAGTCAAAACTTAATATATATTTCTTAGCAACATGTTGCGAAGCATGATTGAAAACTTCTAAAATTAAAAATATTTTCCTTTATTGAAATATAATGTTGTCAATAAATTTTAATTTAATATAAAAAACTTATTACATTTTCTTTGGCAACATGTTTCGCAACATAGTTGAAAACCTAAAGATATTTCTTTGCAACATGTTGCTGACAAGAATTTTTTAACTTGCTTACAATTTTTTGCTATTGAATGACAAATAAAAGTCCAATACAAATGTTTTCGGTAGTATTAAGACAATTTGTATAATATCAACATGTTTCTAGCAACATGTTGCTTAAGAAGTTTTTGAGCTATATGAGTAAAAGGCAATTGCCTATTTATATTTTGTCCGTCCAATTTGAATGTTTTATTTGAAGTTTGTGTAAAATTTCTTAATTAATCTAAAAAGTTGACTCATCCTCCAATAAATTGTTTAACCACAAAGAAAAAAAAATAAAAGAAAGAACTAAAAATAAATTTTTAACATGAAAAAGTTCATCAAGAGAAATAACCTTGAAACTATTTCTAAAACTCAACATAAAAGTTCTTGTGACTCTTGTCCGTCTTCTTCCACAGGCATTTTTAAATAATAAAACAAATCTGTTTTCTCATCTGTCGGTTTTTATTTTGTTCTTAACAAAAGTTAATACTTCTTTTTTTTTTTTTTTTTGTTTGTTAAAAACTCTAACAAACTCTCGTACAAAACATGAAGACATTGAAAACAAAATGAAATCAGCAAAAACTAAGACATAAATCCTTGAAATTGATTTCTTTTGGTTCGCTGAATTTCTTGCGAAACGCTAACGTTCTCAAGTTTAACATTTTCAGATCAAGAATATTGATTGTACATTAAAGGAATCTTCGTCGTCATTGTCGTTGTGGCAGCAACTTTAGCAACAGAAGCAGCAGCAACATCATCATCATCAACGGCAAACATTGAGAATGTAAGATCATTGATCATTTATAACGAAGTTCGAAAGATAAAGAACATTTTACATAAACTAATGCTGAAGATAATTATGTTTTTAATTTAAATGTTTATTTATATATTGAACTTTTTCAGGGTCGAAATCAATTTAAGACAATCCAATTTTCTTTCTATACCAATTTTAGACAAAAATTAGCTCCATAAGTCCGAAAGGACAGTTTTGTATTAGAAAATAAAGATAATATTTGAAAATATTTTCTTAATACTTTAAATGTAAATATGTTTTGTAGTACTTGGCAACATGTTGCTGAAGTCAAATTTGTGAAATATTTAATAACTCTAACTTTTAGAACTCAAATAATCGATTATTTATTGTTTTTCTTAAAATTACATGCCAGCAACATGTTGCTAAACATTTTTTATAATTTTCTGCAACATGTTGCTTTAGTCAAAATCTTATATATTTATAAATTTATTCATAATGAAGCCACTTAATCACATTTTTAATACATTATATGTAAATTAAGTCCTACCAACACGTTTAATATTCTTTAGCAACATGTTGCAGGAATCCAAATGTTATTTATCTAAAAACATGTTGCGCAATATATCTTTAAGTTCTTGATTTGTTACAAGAAAAAATATAATTTGCTGAAAAATTTTGAGGTTTTTTTGAAAAATGTATCTGCAACATGTTGCTAAACATTTTAGAAATATTTTTTTTTATTTACTTAAAATTGACTTTTTTATTAAAAAGTTCTTTAAAAAACGATAATTTTTATGTTGGTGGTAAAATTTTAATGTTGACTTCGTAAATTTTTTTATCAACATGTTGCGCAACATTTTTTCATCTTTTTGATTTTTTACATAAAATTGTCTTTTTCATCGAAAAATTCTTAAAAAAAAATAAATTTCTTAGGTTGGTGATAAAATTTGAATATTTACTTCTTAAATTTGTTATAAATATGTTGCGCAACATATTTATTTTTTTAACATGTTAAGCAACATTTTGTTATTTTTTATTTTTCCACCAGAAAAACTTATTCAAACTTATTCAAAACACTTCAAGGGAAGTAAAAAATTATATTTTCGTAAAAATTTTTTCTTAGCAACATGTTGCTAGACATTATTTTTGGGGATTTTGAATAGAAATTTGGCTTATTTATGATGTTTTTCCTGTTCTTTTTTTATTTCTTAGTTCAGGCTAAAATTTTCCAAAATAAAATCAAAAATTGCTTATCAACATGTTGCGCAACACTTGCAACTTTTAATTTTTTCACAAAAAAAGCTGTTTTTTATTAAAAAAAAACTCTTAAAAAAAGTAATAATTTGTGTTTTCTTTTTAGCAACATGTTGGTAAGCATTGTTTTTAAGGATTTTGACCGAAAATATGTTATATGTGCTTGTTTATATATTTTTTTTTTTTTGTTCAGGCCAAAATTTTCTATAAGAAAATCAAAAATTGTTTATCAACATGTTGTGCAACATTTTTTAAACTATTGATTTTTTACCAGAAAAATAGTTTTTTATTAAAAGCTCTACGAAAAAAGTAAAAATTTATGTTTTCGTGAAATTTTTTTTCTTAGCAACATGTTGCTAGACATTATTTGTAAGAATTTTGACTGAAATTTGCCTTATTTATGATGTTTTTGTTGCGCTTATTTATTTATCTTTGTTTAGAACGAAATTTTCTTTAAGAAAATTAAAAATTGCTTATCAACATGTTGCGCAACATTTTTTCAATATTTGATTTATTATCAGAAAAAATGTTTTTTGTTAAAAAATATTTCAAAAAAAGTAAAAATGTGTGTATTCGTGAACATTTTTTCTTAGCAACATGACTTATTTTATAGGATTTTGACTGAAAAATAGTTATAAATCATGTTTTTCTCAAGCTTCTTTAGATAAATATCTTTTTTAGGCCGAAATTTTCTATAAAAAATTAAAAATTGCTTATCAACATGTTGCGCAACATTTTGCAACACATTGCAACATTTTATTTTTTCACCAGAAAAACTGTTTTTTATTAAAAACACTTAAAAAAAAGCAAAAACTGATGTTTTCGTAAAAAATTTTTCTTAGCAACATGTTGCTAGACATAATTTTTAAGAATTTTGACTAAAAATTTGCATTATTAATGATGTTTTTCTTGTGCTTATTTATTTATTTTTGTTTAAAACAAAATTTTCTTTAAGAAAATTAAACATTGTTTATCAACATGTTGATCTTTTGATTTTTTTTACCAGAAAACTATTTTATTAAAAACACTTAAAAAAAGTAAAAATTAATGTTTTCGTGAAAAAAAATTTCTTAGCAACATGTTGCTAGTGATTATTTTTAAGGATTTTTAAAGAAAATTTCACTTATTAATGATGTTTTTTTTATCTTTGTTTAGAACGAAATTTTCTTTAAGAAAATCAAAAATTGTTTATCAACATGTTGCGCAACATTTTTTCAACTTTTGATTTTTACCAGAAAAAACTTTGTTTTATTAAAAGCACTTTAAAAAAAGTAAAAATTTATGTTTTCTTGAAAATTTTTTCTTAGCAACATGTTGCTAGACATTGATTTTAAGGGTTTTGTTTTGTTTTTCTTATATAGGACAAAGTTTTCTATAAGAAAACTAGGTTTTTCTTTACAATAGTCCCGTTTTAGCCCTAATTCTTAAAGGTTTCATTTCTTCCTCAAGCAACATTTGGGTACTATTAAAGAAAAGAAAGCCTGAAATATGAACACACACTTTTATTTCTTCTATACAAAAAAAAACTAATACTTAAACTAAATTATTTTAAAGAATGGTAAGGCAAAGAAGAGAAGCCAAGTAAAGAAAAAAAAGAAGAGGTTATTTGCGGTTATTGACTTTGTCTCGTTTAAATGACCTTGCCCGAAAAATAGCATGAATTGTACTCGTAAAAAAAGTAAAACATGAAATAAAAACAGAAGAAGAAAATGCACACACACTCACAATCTTTGGGGTTTGAGCGAGAAAGAGGATGATTGTGTGTTTGTATTTAGGGAAAAACGGGAAATTTTCCTTAATTTTTATATGAAGAGATTGGGGAGATTTCAGTTGATTCTGGAGAATTTTTTTCTTTTTTTTTTTTTTTTTGAAAAATAGAAATCTTAGGAGAAAAGAAATTGTACTCATATTCAGATAAGAGAGATTTAAGTAAGAAACTGGTTTTATGATTTGGTAGAATTTTTTGAATATAAAGCAAAAGTCGGGAGGTTGTGGTCATTTGTTTTGGACTTTGGATTTTCGACTTTCTTAACTGTCAAGTATTATTTTGACAACTTTTCAATTTTTGATGGAAAAATGTTTGTAAATTATAGAAAAAGTGAAGATGCATTAATCATTGTCAATGTTTAAAAAATGATAGAAAGATGTTCTAATGGAAGGACGGATGAAAATCTGAAATGACAGAAGGACAGACCCTAAGATTGTATGTTTTTAAGTTTTATTTGAACTCCTTGGACCTATAAAATGAAGGCATAGAGAAAAATTTATGTTTTTATAGACAAGCAAACACGCAATAAATAGATAAGAGGCTGGCAACATTTACACAGCCTCGTCAACATGTTGCAAATGCACATACTCATACGATAATAAAAAAGGGCCATTTGCTGCAAAGATGAGTCGCATATAACGCTGAGGCTAAATGCGGACTATATGGCTATCCAATAACAACATAATTTTTCTTTTGCGTTTAATATTATTCCCTCTTGATACTACTCGGCAAATGGATGACGATCAAGAGAATGTTAGCCTTTTTTCTACTTTTCAGCTTTTGTTGTTGTTACAATAGACATGTTTCTTGTTGTTGCTTTTATTTTTTTTTTTTTTTTCCTATAAAAGTAGTGCAATGACATTGACATCATTATTATAAAGTAGTATTAAATTGTTGTTTTTGTTGTGGTTGCTGGTTATCTTAGCAGCAGCTTTCTTTATATTGCTCGAAAACAGAGGGTTGCTGTTGTTGTTGGATAGTCAAAGTATAAAAAATTAAAATAAAGTCAATGTCAGTGTTAATTAGTGAAAAAAATGACTTTAACTGAACAAAGAAAAATAAATGAAGACGAGAAAAACATAATTAAAAATGTAAATTTTCACTTAAAATTCTGAAAACTAATGAAAATAATGTCCAGCAACATGTTGCTAGGAACATTTTTTCACGAAAACATTAAACCCTATATCTTTAAAGATTTTTAAACAAAGAAAACATTTTTAAAGTAAAAAATCAAAAGCCTAAAAAAATGTTGCGCAACATGTTGATACAAAATTTTTTATAATAACATCATTATTTTACCATTAACATGAATTTTAATCTTTTTGAAGAATTTTTTGATAAAAAAAGACGATTTTTGTTAAGCAAAAAAATTTATAAAATGTTTCGAAACATGTTGCAGAGAAAAATTTTTCAAAAAAAACATAAGAATTTTTCATAAAAATGCATTATGGAGCTTTTTAAGGATTTTTTTAAATAAAAAAACGTTATTTCTGGCCAAAAGTTAAAAACTTTAAAATATGTTGCACAACATGTTGATAAAATATTTTTAAATTTTCTACTTCTTCTGTTATCCTTGACTTCCAGTGGGGCATAGGGCCTTTACTTTAAATTTTACCTAAAATAAATTATGTTTGAGAAATTTTAAATGAATACGACAATTTTTAGCAAACCACCAAAGATTTTCAAAATGTTTCGCAACATGTTGCAGAGAAATTTTTCAAATAAACATACAAATTTTTCATAACAATACATAGTTTTAGGTTTCTAGGGATTTTTTGCCAAAAAAAAAAAGATTTTTCTGGCCAAAAATTAAAAACTTTAAAATATGTTGCGCAATATGTTGATAAAACATTTTAAAATTTTTTTCTTCTTCTGTTATCCTTGACTCCCAGTGGAGCATAGGGCATTTACTTTAAATTTTACCTAAAATAAATTATGTTTGAGAAATTTTAAATGAATAAGACAATTTTTAGCAAACCACCAAAGATTTTCAAAATGTTTCGCAACATGTTGCAGAGAAATTTTTCAAATAAACATACAAATTTTTCATAACAATACATAGTTTTAGGTTTCTAGGGATTTTTTGCCAAAAAAAAAAAGATTTTTCTGGCCAAAAGTTAAAAACTTTAAAATATGTTGCGCAACATGTTGATAAAACATTTTCAAATTTTAAATAAAATAAATTATGTTTGAGAAATTTTAAATGAATAAGACAATTTTTAGCAAATCACCAAATATTTTCAAAATGTTTCGCAACATGTTGCAGAAAAATTTTTCAAGTAAACATAAGAATTTTTCAAGTAAACATAATTTAAGATTTAAAAAAAAAACGATTTTTCTGGCCAAAAGTTAAAAACCTTAAAATATGTTGCGCAACATGTTGATAAAACATTTTCAATTTTTACCACTAAACCTAAAATAAATCACTTTTTGAGAAATTCTTAATGAAAAAGACAATTTTAAGCAAATCACCAAATATTTTCAAAATGTTTTGCAAAACGAAAATTTCTCAAGCAATTACAAAATCTAACATTTTTATAGAAATTTTAATAAAAATAAACATGTTTCAAGTAAAAATAAAAAATTGTAAAAATGTTCCCCAACATGTTGATAAAAAAAAATAAAACTAACATCAAAATTTTACTATCAATATTAAAATTTTATCGTTTTCTAAAAGTAGTTGATAAATTCAGTAAATTCTAAAATGTTTTTAAAATGTTTCGCAACATGTTGCAGAAAAAAAATTTCCAACAAACCTAAAAATTTATCACTCGAATAAAAAATTTTATGTTTTTAAATAAATTTTATCCAAAATAAAAATTTTTCTGATAAAAAATCAAAAAGTTGAAAAATGTTTCTCAACATGTTGATAAAAAAAAAATCACGAAAACATTAAAATTTTACCATCAAAATTAAAATTTTATCGTTTTCTAAAAATAGTTGATAAATAAGACAATTTTTAGTAAATTTTAAAATATTTTTAAAATGTTTCGCAACATGTTGCAGAAAAATTTTTCGAACAAACACGAAAATTTATCATGTGAATAAAAATTTTTACATTTTTAAGTAAATTTGATCAAAAATAAGAATTTTTCTGATAAAAAATCAAAACTTTAAAATTTTACCAGTTTCTGGTAAAAAATTGAAAAATGTTGCTAAACATTTTAATGAAAAAAAATTAACAAAATTATTAAATATTTACCACAAACATTAAAACTAATAGCTTTTAGAGAATTTTTTGATACAAAAATATAATTTTTAGTAAATAATAAATATTTCTAAAATGTTTAGCAACATGTTGCAGAGACATTTTTGAAGCAATCACGAAATTTTATCAGGCAGTTATAAAATTTTAAAATTTTTATAGAAATTTTAGCAAAAAATAACCAGTTCCTTTAAAAAAAAAAAAGTAGAAATTTGAAAAATGTTGCGCAACAACATGATCTTTATGACCAAGTTTTCAAATATGTTAAAATTTTGACCAAAGAAACATGTTGCCAAGTGTTATAAACATGTGTTTAACAACATGTTGCTAGTATCTGATTTTGAGAAAAATAATAAAAAATAGGTTCAGTTGCTTTATATATGTAAGACTGAGCTTATTGATACATCAGAAATTAAACTTTATCAACGTTTTAACTCTGCAACATGTTGCTGGGACTGGATTTATGATGATTTAGGCTTCCAAATATCAGAAATATATGATTAATCAGTTCTATACAATTGAGTTTTTAACTATTTTTCAAATTAGACATTAGCAACATGTTGCTAAACATGTTTAACAACATGTTGCTGGTACCTGATTTTGAGAAAAATAATAAATTAAAAGTTAGATGAGTTTTATAAGACTCAGTTCTTTGAGAATATGCAAAAGTTGACTTCCGCAACATGTTGCTAAGTGCTACAAAACATGTTTACTATATCATATACTTAAATTATTCGACTTTTCTTCGCTATAAATTAAAGTTGTTCATATTTTTTGTTGGTGAAATTTTATGATCTCTATAATTATTTCTCTGCCTGCTCCAATTTTATTTTAACAAAATTCAGATTTTACAACAATGACTCATCAACATAAGGCATTGTTAAGCTTATTTTTTTTTTTTTTTTTTGAATAAATTATTTTATATATTTCTTTTTTTTTGTATTTATTTGTTAAATATCAAACACAATGACAATAAATTTTAAATGTAAATTTAATGCAAAAGTGCAAAATTATTTTATTCGTGTTGCTCTGTTATTATATGGCTCTGGCAGTTGTAAATATTTCCTCATTGTTTTTGTTATTTTCATAAGGATCCATTGAAACAAAAAAAGCCAAAAAAAAAAAAAGAGATGAACAACTGACAAACTGAGTGAGCACAATAAAACCCACAACCTCGGAACAACAAAAATTCAACTTTAATGTTGCCTCAACAACAGCAACAAAAAAAATTGTAATGAATAATGTCGCCTGACACTAAAACCATGCCAGCAACACGGCAACAAAAAATCTGAAAATAAAAAAAAATTGCACACGAATTTTTATTGTTTTTTGTTTTTAATTTTTTCACTGACTTCAATATGATGACTCTGGCTTTAAAGTTTATTCGTGCAATTTGTTGTGATTTTTTTGTATCTTATAAGCAGCAACACGCATTTGTAGCCGAGATCTGAACTGAATTGCAATTCAGTTTTTGTTTGAAGAAGAAACTGGAGAATGAAGTTGACTGGAAAAAGAAACCTGGCTGGTTGGCAAAGTGTAACTTTTTCGCTAAAAACATCGGAAAAAAAAACTAAATGTTTGTGTACATGTTGCTGTGAACATTACAATGTAGTTGTTGCTTTTGTTGCTGAATAACTGTTTATTTCATTGTTGTTGTAGTTTTCTGTTTTTAGGTTAGTTTCCTCTTTTTCCGCTACATTTTTTCATCACAACGTCATACTTGCCAAAAAGAGTAGAAAGAAACTGGTTTTTGTTGCAAAAAAAAGCTAATTTTTTAATGTTGCTTTAATTTTGCAAGAGAATGCAACATGTTGCAAATGAGTTTTAACAAAATATTTATTTTGAAATAAACAAAAACTCAAATTTTTAATAAAATTTACTAGTTTTTGCTTAAAAATATGATATACAAGAAGTCTAGCAACATGTTGCTGGCAAAAAATTTATAAAATAGCAAAAATATTGAGTTCAAAACATATTCTAGCAACATTTTGCAGCATTTTTAAAGCAAAAAAGGCACTTTTTAGTTAATAAGAAAATATTTCTAAAATGTTTCGCAACATGTTGCAGAGGAATTTTTCAAAACAAACATGAAAATTGTTCACAAAAATGTAAATGCAACATGTTAGGACATTTTATAAGCAAAAAATACACTTTTAAGTACATATGAAAATTTTTCTTAAATGTTTCGCAACATGTTGCAGAAGAATTTTTCAAAACAAACATGAAAATTGTTCACAAAAATGTAAATGCAAAATTTTAGGATATTTTATAAGCAAAAAATACACTTTTTAGTACATATGAACATTTTTCTTAAATGTTTCGCAACATGTTGCAAAGGAATTTTTCAAAAAAACATCAAAATTGTTCACAAAAATGTAAATACAACATGTTAGGACATTTTATAAGCAAAAAAGGCACTTTTTAGTTAATATGAAAATATTTCTAAAATGTTTCGCAACATGTTGCAGAGGACTTTTTCAAAAAAACATAAAAATTGTTCACAAAAATGTAAATGCAACATGTTGTGACATTTTTTAAGCAAAAAAAAAATACTTTTTAATAAATAAGAAAATATTTCCCAAATGTTTCGCAACATGTTGCAGAGGACTTTTTCAAAAAAACATGAAAATTGTTAACAAAAATTTAAATGCAGCATGTGAGGACATTTTATAAACAAAAAAGGCACTCTTTAGTAAATATGAAAATATTTCTTAAATGTTTCGCAACATGTTGCAGATAAATTTTAAAAAAAAAACATGAAAAATTCTTCACATAAATGTTACATTTTTAAGATATTTGTTAACATAAAACCATTTTATTAGTGAAAAATCAAGAAGTTTAAAGCAACATGTTGCTAACAATTGTTTAATAAAAACATTAAAATTTTACAATAATTGTAAAAATTAATAGTTTTTTCGAATTTTTTTAATTAAAATGACAATTTTTACTTAATAACAATAAATTTCCTAAATGTTTCGCTACATGTTGCAGAGAAATTTTTCAAACAAACATACAAATTTTTCGCAAAAATGTAAAATGCTACATTTTTAAGTTTTTTTTTTATCTTAAAACCATTTTTTTTTAGTGAAAATCAACAAGTTAAAATTATGTTGAGCAACATGTTGCTAACAATTGTTTAAAACCAATATTAAAATTTTACCATTAATATAAAAATAAACAGTTTTTCAGAATTTGTTTAATGAAAAGGACAATATTTACTGAATATCAAATTGTTTCCAAAATCTTTTGCAATATGTTGCAGAGGAATTTTTCAAACAAACCTGAAAATTGTTCACAAAAATGTAAAAAAGTTAAATTTTTAAGGTATTTTTAATTTCACAACATTTTTTATTGAAAAATTAAGAAGTTAAAGTTATGTTGAGCAACATGTTGCTAACAATTGTTTAATACTAGCATTCAAATTTTACCACAATTGTAAAAATTAACAGTTTTAGGGAATTTGTTTAATGAAAAGGACAATTTTTACTGAATATCAAAATGTTTCGCAACATGTTGCAGAAATTTTTTTTAAACAAACACGATTCTTTTAATACGAATATAAAGTGCTACCTTTTTAAGGATTTTTTTAACTTTCCCCGATTTTTCTGCTGAAGTTAAAGTTAAAATTATGTTGGGCAACATGTTGACAACAAATTTTTAACACCAACCTTTAAATTTTTCCTAAAAATGGTAGTTTGTAAAGAATTTTCTGATGAAAAATGAGATTTTAAGTATATAACAAAACATTTAAAAAATGTTTCGCAAAATGTTGCAAAGAAATTTTTCAAAAAAACATGACGTTTTCACTCAAATACAAAATTTTAACTTTTCAAGGATTTTTTAATTAAAAAAATAAAAATATTTAAATTATGTGGTGCAACATTTTTACAAAAATTGTTTAAGACATTCATTAAAATTTCACCTTCAACATAAAAATGTATCGTTTTTTAAGAATTTTTCGATGAAAAAGACAATTTTTATTAAATAACCAAAAATTTCTAAAATGTTGCGCAACATTTTGACAAACACCTTTTAAAACCTGTATTAAAATTTCACCTCCAACATAAAAATTTATGTTTTTTTAAGAATTTTTCGATGAAAAAAACAATTTTTATTAAATAACCAAATATTTCTAAAATGTTTCGCAACATGTTGCAAAGAAATTTTTGAAATAAACATGAAAATATTTCACAAAAATATAAATGAAGGATTTTTTTTTAAAGAAAAAGAACATTTTCTGGTAAAAAAAATCAAAATTTTAAAAAATATGTTAAGCAACATGTTGACAAAAATATTTAAAAACATTATTAAAATTTTACTACATACATAAAAATCAACCGTTTTTAACAAATTTTGATAAAAAAAAATACAATTTTCAGTAATTAATAAAAAATTCAAAAAGGCTTTGCAAACAACCATGAATATTGTTTACAATAATACAAAATTTTTTAAACAGAAAACAAAATTTTCTAGTAAAATAATCAAAATTTTGAAATTATGTTGCGCAACATGTTGACAAAAAAATTTTAAACTCATTTTTAAAATTTTAACACCAACAGAATTTTTTGACGAAAAAGACAATTTTTAGAAAATGAAAAAAATATAAATGTTTAGCAACATGTTGTAGAAAAATTGTCCAAGTAAACATTAAAGTTATTCAAACAAATATAATATTTCATATTTTAAAGGACTTAAAATAAAAAAAAAACTTTTTTTTGGTAAAAGTTCAAAGAGTTAAATTGATGTTGCGCAACATGTTGATAAAAAAATCGAAAAACACTATAAAAATTATATCACCAACATAAAAATTAATAGTTTTTAAAGAATTTGTGCAAAAAAGGCAATTTTTAGTAAAAACCAAAATTTTTCTAAAATGTTTCGCAACATGTTGCTTATAATTTGTATTAAAGAAATCTCTAAAAAAAAAACGATATATAGATTCATGTATTCAAACCAAATTTAGTCAGTAACTTGTTTCTTTTTGTCTGAAATGTTTATAAACAAAAATTTCGCCTAGCAACATGTTGCTAAGAATTTTCATTAAAGAAATCTTTTGAAAAATCTCTTCATTTCTCAAATTTCCGGCTATTTCTAGTTCATTTTTGTTCAATCTGTCTTTAATACATATTTTCGTATCAATATTCTTTGATGACTAATATCATTGTGGTACATTAACAACTTTTTCTATACTTTTTCAATAGCTACGTTGACTTTTTGTTCAACTTCACAAGCTATTCTGTTTTTCATACCTTAAACATGGCAACCTGAACCCATTAAAGGTTTTTTTGTTTCCAACAACTTTTTTTCTTTTAATGTTTCCAACAACAGAAGCTGTAAAGAATGGCAACAACCATAAAAGAAAAAATCGCAGACTACAGGCAACACAGCCAACAAAAACAAAAAAAAACAAAGCAAACGTGTTTTTGTTAGAAAATACTCGTAGTTATATGTAGAAATAGAAGTCTAATGCTCCAAACAAAAGACTCAAGAAAAATGTTGCTAGCAAAAATAAGAGTCCAAAAAGTGGCTGAAAGAAGTTTATTTGTATGACTTGTGCTAAACTAGTTTGTTGTATAATTTCAAGTGCTGCTGTTTGGTGCCTTTTTTGTTGTTGCTGTTCTATTCTATTTCTAATTTGTGTAATTAAATTTGTGTTCTTTTATTTTAAGTTTTTTTTCCCTAAGTTTCTTTATTTTAGTTCAAGTCAATACTCTAGACTTTTTAGTCACTTAAAAAGTTTATCTTTTTGTTGTATTTCAGTGTTTGATTAACTTATCAGCTTTGATAATTTATGGCAACATTTGTTTCACACTGTCACTTATTTCAACAAAATCAAACAAACGGTCAAGGGTTTTTGTTGTAGTTGTTCGAATAAATAATACATTTTTTGTTTTATATTAAAAAAATTGCTTTGAATCAGGAAAAATTTAACCTTGAATTGAAAATTCTTTGGTGACAGAAGTGTTTGAAATGAAGTAGAATGTAGTTTTTATTAAAATATTACTTCAAATGTTGCTGCAACATGTTGCTAACAATTTGTTTTTATTAAACATATAAGAAAGTTTTGTATAATTTTAAAAAACTGACCATATTTACATGTTTTAAGCTAATGCAACATGTTTTACACTTCTGCAACATGTTGCTAAACATTTTTTAAAAATCAGCTCAATTTGAAATACGAACTGGTTATTACAAATACGGAGTAATAACGTTTTTCTGCAAAACTGTTCAACAAAATGTTGCTGCAACATGTTGCAGTAGTGTGAAACATGTTGCATTAGTGTGAAACATGTTAATATCATCGAATTTAAGAAATTTCTCAAAAGTTTCTCATATTTGTTAAACAAAATGTTGCTGCAACATGTTTCTAAACAATTAATCAGTAAAAAATTTAAGAAGTATTTTAAAACTTACGATATTTGTTCGCAATGCAACATGTTTTGTGTTCTTGCAACATGTTGCCAAACATTTGTTGTTTAATAAAAACAACTTTAAACTCGAACTGGTCCTTACAAATACAAAATATACACGTTTCATTATAAAAACTTCAAGCTAAATGTTGCAGCAACATGTTGCTAAATAATGATTCAACTAAAAATAACAGACAATTTTAAGTATTTTCTTCAAAATCATGATATTTACGTATTCCACACTAATGCAACATTTTAAATGCTGTTGCAACATGTTGCTAAGCATTTTTGGTTAATCAAAACCACTTAAAATTCGAACTGGTTATTGGAGATACATAATAAAAACAATATTTTCAAAAATGTTACCTAAAATGTTGCTGCAACATGTTGCTAATCAAACTATCAGACTTAAAAGTTATATTTTCAACAATTTTGTCAAAGAACTTGAAGTTTCTTTATATTGTATAAAAACTGAACAACATTTTATACCATATTAACCTATAGCAACATGTTGCCAATATAAAATTTTTAAAGTTTTACATTTTTACAACGTTTTAACAAATTCAAAATGTTGCTAAACACTTTTTGATAAATCAAAAGCTTCAAATTGAAACTGATACAATAATATTAAACAAAATGTTTCTGCAACATGTTGCAAGGAAGACACAAAATCTATGATTCCGACAATTAAGTTAAATAATTATATGTAAAGTAACTGGGAAACATTTGTTACAATATTAATCATTAAAAAACGATACAATATTAATCTTTAGCAACATGTTGCCAACAGAATAACATTTTATTTTGTCTTATTATATTTAATTTTTAACAATTTTGTCGTATAATTAGTAGTTGTTTAATATGGCATAGAAATAACTAAATAACTTTTGATACATTATTAACCTTTAGCAACATGTTGCTAATAGAAAATTTTTAAATTTATATTATTTTATACCATTTGCTTTAAAATGTTGCTAAACACCTCTTGATAAATAAAAAAGCTTCAAATTGAAACTGATACAAAAATAATAAGTAAAATGTTTCTGCAACATTTCGCCAAAATGCCAATTATATGAAATATTAATCTTTAGCAACATTTTGCCAATAGAAAACTTTTTATCTTTTAAATTTTACACCGTTTTTACTGCTGTAAAATGTTGCTGTGCCCTTGTTAATAAATCAATAGCTTTAAATTAAAACTGATACAAAAATTTCGTACAAATTCTTTCTGCAACATGTTGCAAGGTTGACAATATGTCATAAAAGTTATATTTCTTACAATTAAGTTAAATATTTAGATGTATAGTAAATGCAAAATGTTTGATACATGATTAATTATTGAAAAAAAAGACATAATATTAAACATTAGCAACATGTTGCCAGCAGAAAATATTATTATTTTTTCCCGGTTTTGCTCCTTTTGAAATATTTTCTAATAATTAATTATATATGTTTTCCTATGCCATAAATTATCTATACATTTTTTTGACTCCTCCACATTTTAAAATTGTTTAAACCAATTTTAATTATGATTTCTTTTTTCATTCAATTCATTTTGTCTAGAAGACAGCTTATTTTGTTTTTCATAAGTTTGTTTGTATCTTAAACAAATTCTATAATTTTTAATATGACAGCCCCATTATAAAACAATTATTTGTGTTTATTATTAATGCCTTTAAAGATATTTTTGTATTACTTCCAAAAATAACCGCCCACAAAATATTTATCTGGCTTTTTTACCACGTGCTTTATTTAAAAGTAGCAAATTTCGTTAAAATTATTATGTGTTTTTTTTAGTTTGATTTTAGATAATAAAGTATTTGATTTCACGGAATTTGATTAATTTGGAAATCTTATCTTTGGATTTTGAAGGTAAAGAAAAAAGAGGCCAAATACATGTTTAAAATTAGAACTTTATAAATTTATAAAAAACCAGTTAAATTTTGAGATGTTTTCAATGCCATAAAGTGTTTAGCAACATGTTGCAGCAACATTTTTTTAAATAATGCGATTTTTTTTTTCTTGAAATAAAATTATAATTTTCATTGTGTTTAATTTTGTGATATTTTTAAGAAATTTGTTATGTTTGAGACAATTTTTCATACAAAAAATGTTTAGCAACATGTTGCAGCAACATATTTTGAATGATTTTATTCAAGAATGTGTGGTAGCAACATTTTGTTTTAAATTTTATGAAAAACTAGTTATATTTGTTGGGGTTTTCATACAAAAATGTTTATCAACATGTTGCAGCAACATATTTTTAATGAATTTTACTCAAGAATGTGCGGTAGCAACATTTTGTTTTAAATTTTATGAGAAACAAGTTATATTTGTTTGGGTTTTCATACAAAAAATGTTTATCAACATGTTGCAGCAACATATTTATAATGAATTTTTTCAAGAATGTGTGGTAGCAACATTTTGTGTTAAATTTTATGAGAAACTAGTTATATTTGTTTGGATTTTCATACAAAAAATGTTTATTAACATGTTGCAGCAACATATTTTTAATGAATTTTACTCAAGAATGTGTGGTAGCAACATTTTGTTTTACATTTTATGAGAAACTAGTTATATTTATTTAGGTTTTCATACAAAAAATGTTTATCAACATGTTGAAGCAACATATTTTTGTGCTTAGCAACATGTTGCAGCAACATTTTTTTAAATAATGCTTTTCTACTTGAAATAATATTCTCATTGTTTTAATTTTGTGATATTTTCAATACAAAAAGTGCTTAGCAACATGTTGCAGCAACATATTTTTAATTAAAAAATCCAGGTATGAGTTGCAGCAACATTTTGTGTTAAATTTTATGAGAATCTTGTTATGTTTGAGAGGATTTTTCATACAAAGAAATGTTTGTCAACATGTTTCAGCAACATTTTTTGTTTAGTTATGGGCAAGCAAATACCTAGAAAACATAGATTTTAAAATAAAGAATGAAAATTTGTTAAACATATAAGCTTTAAAATATTTACAAATGTTGAGCAACATGTTTCAGCAACATTTTTTATTTAACTATATGTAAGCAAACACCTAGAAAATAAAGATTTTAAAATAAAGAGTGAAAATTTATTAAATACATAAGTTTTAAAATACTTAGAAATGTTTTGCAACATGTTGCAGCAACATTTTTTGTTTAGTTATGGACAAACAAACACCTAGAAAACATATATTTTAAAATAAAGAATGAAAATTTGTTAAATACAAAAGTTTTAAAATATTTAGAAATGTTTAGCAACATGTTGCTGCAACATTTTTTGTAAGTATGGGTAGCAAACACCTAGAAAACAAAGATTTTTAAATAAAGAGTGAGTATTTATTAAATACATAAGTTTTAAAATATTTAGAAATGTTTAGCAACATGTTGCAGCAACATTTTTTTGTTTCATTATGGGTAAGAAAACACCTAGAAAACATAGATTTAAAAAAAGAGTGAGAATTTATGAAATTTATTTCATTTAATGTTAAGCAACATTATAGTAGATAAGTCTTAAAATATTTTTTTATTTTAACAAATATTTATTAACATGTTGCAGCAACATCCACGGTCTTATTGTGTTTAAAAAGCACAAGATTAATGAAATTTATGAAACTTATGTATATTAAATAAAGCTAAATTTATGTAATGTTCAGCAACATGTTGCAGCAACATCATGTACTTAATTAAAGTACAAATACTGAGCAATTAAGCATTTTTTGTTTCAAAATACATATAAAATCTTATTCAATTTTAACGTTTTTTAATAACATCTCCCAGCAATATGTTGCAGCAACATCCTGTACTTAATTAATGTAAAAATATTGAGCAATTAACCATTTTTTTTTTTGTCAAAGCACGTATAAAATCTTGTTAAAATTTCAATTAATTCATAACCTTTCCCAGCAACATGTTGCTAAGCTTAAGATATCTTATATTTTTGTCTACTTTTTCAAAGCAAAACATTAAAATAACAACAATTTATTGTTTATTTTTTTTATAGTGTTTTCTTTTTCTGTAAATTTTTATGAATTTGACCTACAAAATCAAGGGACGGCTGCCGCCGACGAGCAGCAGAAAAAAATATCATAATTTAGTTAAAGACATAACAAATTTTATTTAATGATTTTTGCGGTTTTTGTCTTTACGATGACACCAATGGTGGCTGGCGATAAAGTTAATGATGAAAACTATAAATGAGGAAAAATAACGTAAGGAAACGTATCTCGATCTTCTTGAAGTTAAGAAGTTTTTAAAATTTAAATTATGTATATGAAGAAGACGGCTATAATAATGATGGTCTTAAAGAGCAGGGACAAAAAACCTGCGGCTTTTAAAGCGAATTCTCTGTTTTTTATGAGACGTCATTCAAGTATTCACGAAAATAAATTTTGTATTTCAGCAAAATTTTGGTGAAAATTGATAATTTTAAGCTCAGCAACAAAATTTAAAATAGTTCTTTACTTTCCTTTAATAGGTCCGGCTCAACATTTTTTTGTTAAATCTAATCAAATTAACACAATCGTCTTGATTGTTATTTAAGCTACAATATATGTTATTTTTTTATTGATTGAATAAATAAGCTTCTTCAGTAATCAAATATAATTTATGATTTCTTTTTGCTATAAGCCAAAAGCTAAATCAACTAATCATCTTAACAACCATCAGGTTCGCCATAGTAGTACCAGCAACATTTGAAGCTAAAATCTGTCAGTTTGAGTGTTTTTGCAATTGATTCATTTGAAATCGTAAAATCAAACAATAACCATTATTTAGAATTGGCTATAATGGCGTCTTGGTTATAATAATGTTAAATAAATGAACTAAAAATAAATATAAATAAATTTTCAAAGACTTTAGAAGACAAAAGATTAAATGGCGAAAAAAAATATTACAAAAAAATTCCAATTAAATGATTTTTTATTTAAATGGAATTTAATAAAATCGTTTTAGATAAATTTATTAAAAAAATATCAAAATGTTGCTAAAGATGTACCAAAATGTTTAGACACATGTTGCTAGCAACATGTTGTTTTCCAATTTGAGGTTCTTATAAACAAAACTTTTTTTCTACAAATATTGCTGAAAACGTTAGCAACATGTTCCAGAAACCCCACTTAAGACTTCAACATTTTCTATAGTTAAAACAAGTAGATACGACTTCATAAAAGGTTAATGTTGTCCTATCAACATGTTGCTAAGCAAACGCTAAATGTTGCTGAACAAATTCTCTAGTGGTAACACTTATCAAATACATTGAATGTTTCGGCATTTCGTTATCAACATGTTGCTGAAAACTTCAAACTATATGATACTAAATTATAAACAACATAAAGCATTGTTGCTAGCAATATGAAATGTTGCTGATAATCCATATATATATATATATATATATATATATATATATATATATATATATATATATATATATATATATATATATATATATATATATATATATATATATATTTGTTGCTAACAACATTCTTCCTAAATTCAAAAGAGTTTCAAAATTTTGCTAAACTTAATGTTGCTAGACTAGTTCTCTAAAAAGGTCAAAATCAAGTATTAAGCCTCTTTAAAATGTGGTAGCAGTTGTGAAATGTTGCTCATAATTTATGTAAGTTTATGCATGTCATTATAAACATGTTGCTGAAAACTTGAAACTATATTTTCGTCAAATTCGTTAGCAACACGTTTTTTGATAAGACACAAAAACTTTTTATAGTGACAAGAGGTAAGACCTGTTAAAGCTAAATAAACATCAAATGTTTCTAGACAAAATCTCTAGGAAAATCATCAAAAGTACAATATATCAAAATGTCGCTAAAACAGATATAGCTGACAGCATATCGTTGGCAACATGTTTTAGAAACAAGAAAGACGCTTCAAGGAAATATTAAATGTTGCTAGACAAAAGCTCTAGAAACATGTTGCAAACAATTTTTTATTGAAAACTGAAAAAAAAAATTCATAAAAAATCTAAGAAATAATGTTTAGCAACATGTTGATAAAAAAATATTAGCAACATGTTGCGAACATTTTTTTTTTTTTTCAAAATTAGACAATTTATTGAAAATTTTATAAAAATAGTAAATAATGTTGTACTAACAAAATAATTATGTTTAGCAACATGTTGCTTAAAATCAAGCAACATGTTGCAAAGAATTTTTTATTAAAAATTGGACAAAATGGCTAAAAACGTTAAAAAAAAGTAGAAAAAGTAAAAAAATCTTAAGTAAAAATATTTGGCAAAATGTTGATAAAAAAACATATTAGCAACATGTTGCAAACAATTTTTTTCTAATAAAAACTAGACAATTTATCAAAAAAATTCATAAAAATCGTAAATAATGTTGTATTAGAAAAATAATTATGTTTAGCTACATGTTGCTTAAAAACAAGCAAAATGTTGTAAAGATTTTTTTATTCAAAATTGGACATTTACACCAAATATTCAAGTAATAGCAAAAAATCGTTAAAAACGCTAAAAATTTAGAAAAATCTTAAGCAATAATGTTTAGCAGCATGTTGATAAAAAATATTAGCAACATGTTGCAAACAATTTTTTATTAAAAACTGAACAATTTACTAAAATGTTGCAAATATTTTTTTATTTAAAATCGGACATTTTCACTTAATACTAAAATAATACCAAAAATCGTTAAAAAAAAGTAGAAAAATCTTTAGCAATAATGTTAAGCAACATGTCGATAAAAAAAACTAGCAACATGTTGCAAAGAATCTTGTATTAAAAATTGGAAATTTACACGAAGTATTAAGATCGTTAAATATCTTAAAAATGTAGAAAAAACTTAAGCAAGAATCTTTAGCAACATGTTTATAGAAAATATTGGCAACATGTTGCAAACAATTTTTTATTGAAAATTTGACAATTTATTAAAAAAAAATCCATAAAAATCGTAGATAATGTTTTAATAGAAAAACAAGTATGTTAGCAACATGTTGCTGAAAAAACTAGCAACATGTTGCAAAGAATTCTTTTAAAACATTTTTTTAAATTTATAAAAATCTAAGAAAATATCGTTTTCCTTTAACATTTCCATTAAAAAATTAAGACAACAAAGATAATGACTAGAATGTTGAGCAACATGTTGATAAGAAATTTAAGAATCAAAGTGGTTTTTATGAAAATGAACACAAAATAAAAAAAAATATCTGCCAAAAATACATATGTTGCAAAGTAAAAAAAAAAAACTTTAGCAACAATGTTGGGCAACAAAAATGTTTAGCAACATGTTGATGAAAATATTTTTAAAATCTATCTTTAAATATTAAAAAGCTTAAAAATTATTTTTGCATAAAATAACAATTAAACTGAGTTGCTGAGACATGTAAATATTTAGCAACATGTTGATAATAAACTTCAAAAAATGCCATGTGTGAATTTTGTAAAATTATACCAATAAAAAATTATAGCAACAAGCAGTTACATGCTTCTTGCATTCTTCAGCAATAATATTGGGCAACATGTTGACAAAAAAAATGCTTAGCAACATGTTGCAAAGAATTCTTTATTAAAATTTGGACAATTTTTTGAACAATTTATAAAAATCAAAGAAAATATTGTTTTCCTTTAACATTTCCATTAAAAATTACAAAATTGTGTCTTGCTAAGACAACAAAGAGAATGACTAGAATGTTTAGCAACATGTTGATAAGAAATCTAAGAATCAAAGTGGTTTTTATGAAAATGAACACAAAATAAAACAATATTTGCAAAAATTCATATGTTGCAAAGTAAAAAAAAAAAACTTTAGCAACAATGTTGGGCAACATGTTGATAGAAATATTTTTAAAGTTTATCTTTAAATATTAAAAAGCTTAAAAATTATATTATAAAATAACAATTAAACTGAATTGCTGAGATATGTAAATGTTTAGCAACATGTTGACAAAAAAATGTTTAGCAACATGTTGCCGGAAATTTTTAGTTTCACATTTTAATGCAAAATTTATGAAAATCCAATAAAATTTTTTTTTTATTTTATAATTTCTTTTAAATATCAAAAAATATTAAAAAAAAAAACGTCAGTCTATGGTTTCCAATAAACGAGACATTGAAAAAATTGTATTTGAAAAACCTTAAACCTTAACAAGAAAGAAATCAATGCTATTGATGTTGAAGATTTCTTTTCTTCTTTCATGGCCCTAGAATTACTAAAACAACTCCATCCATGGCCTCTGGAGCAGAGCAGATAGAGCAACATAAACATTTGTGTGTTGGAGTATGATGAAGGTTCTTTAGGTTTGAAAAGACATTCACACATACCTACAACTTCTTTCTTACCTTTTCAAACACTTAATACAAAAGAAGAAGAACGAAAGAAAAACAAGAAGAAATATAACAACAAACATACATAGAGGAAAGCCAACATTATTATCATTAACAACAACAACAACAATAATAATAAACAGCACAACAAACATAAGAGTTTATTGACATTTGAAATAAAATTACTACCAGAAAATAAAAGATGACGAAGGAAACACACAAACAAAATAATAACACCAACAACAACAACAAAAAGAAGAAAGAAAATAAGTATACAACAAAAAGAGAAACACACACACACACGCTTTACCGATGATTATCACAAAATCAAAGTGACAAAAAGAAGAACAAGAGAAATAGGTAATAAGAAGCAGCAACAAAAGAAATTGTCAAAAACAGTGTTGTTAACTTAGTGCTTTTTGGAAATTGTTGGAACCTTTGCGGCAGAAACACTTGCATACAAAAAGAAATTAATTTAAACTAGATATTAACCCCCGTATTCATAAACGAAAAATAAAGCTATGAGCAAATTTTCCATAAAAAATTTCTATTATAGGCAGGGCTGCCAGATTTGGGGTTTTGGCCCCAAAGTTGGGGATATTCAATCTTCGAAAAGGCGAAAAAAAATTGATTTGGGGCTTGGGGATTTTGTTGGGGATTCACTCAAATTTGTTGGGGAAATTTTAACTTGTGAATTTCATATTTTATTAATAAAGGAAAATATTTTTGTAATAAAGAATGATTTGTTGCTTGATATTAAAATTGCATCCCATTATGGGTCAGAATTCGAAAAAGAACTACCAAACTATAATCTGTCAAGTCAAGAAAGGTACATATAAAAATGAATAATTTAAATATTTTCAAGCAGCAAATACTTTGACATGCTAAAATGTATAAACCCAATATTTCAACCAAAATTCAGTGAACGAGAATACTCCCAATTGATGTCTACGAAACTCAATGGAATAAAATTTCTTTTACAAATTGGAATACCATGTTTGAAAATTTAATTTCAGCCAAAAGTTTATAAATTTCAAGATGTTGCCTGTACACATCACTATAAAGGTTCCTACAAGCAATGCCTATGTAGAACGAGTATTTTCAGTTATGAGTTTAACAAAAACAACAAAACATAATAATAACAAAATTTGTTGTCAAGAATTTCAACCGACAACTGAAATGTTAACAAATTCAATTCAAAAAGTTAGTCCTTTGCTATCACAAATCTTTTAAATATGCATCCCCGTTCACACACGAACATTTGCTTAAACAGTTTCCATTTTATTTTCCTCAAATTTTATACAAGTTTTCAATATTTTCGTAAGCTTATTATCAATTTCAATTCCATAAATTTTTTCTGATACAAATTTAAGACTTCATGAGCCAAACTTGACTGGTGTGAAAGTAGACCTATTTATAGTTTTAATCATCTAATTATCAAAAATTTAATGATTCTGAAGTTTATGAAATATTAGATTTCTCATATTTTATTATTTAAATTTGTAATGACTGAAAGTATACAGAACTATTTTTATGTTAATAAAATCGATCTCTTCATTTAATTGAATAAAAAATGTAAGCAAATACGCTTTTTTATGAATTGGGGATTTTATGGGCTACAAATTTTAAAATTTGGGGATGGTGACCAAAAAGTATCTGGCAGCCCTGATTATAGGCCTTTCATAAAATACGTCAACAAGATTTTTCGGTACGAGATGTGTTGACTAATCCAAGTGACTATTGTCTCCTAAATCCGAAAGTGATATTAGTTTTTCCAAGTTGGCTTTAGTTTTTGAGACATACTTTTTTCTGAAAAAAAAAGGTTTCTGTTAATATAACTCCAAATTACGAAAAAAAAGTAGTTGTTCAAAAACATTCTTTGGTGGCTTCACAAAAAAGGTCGTCAAAAATCCATGTTTTCGAAGAATTCAAAGATTTTTGATTTTTTTTGTTACATAGGCGTGTTTAGAAAAATACAAAAATTTAGATTTAAAATTCAGTATTAATTCAGTAATGTTATGTAGAATACAATTTTGACGTTTTTGGTTTATTTTTATAAATTTGCCAAAGGGTCTAAATGATAAATTTTGCATTTTACATGCCTATAACATGTAATTTGTTTGATATTAAAACAGCTTTAATGATAAAAAACATAATTAAAAAATAATTGAAATCGGGCAAAATCGGTTCATAGTTGACCATAGCTCCCGTATAACCTCGTCTAGGCTAATCGCTTATTTGCTAATAAATGACAAATTATTACAGTTATGATGATAAAATTTAGTATATATAAGTTTTACATAAGTTCTAGGCAGCATAAAAAATTTCTTCAAAATTGGTTTATATTTAGCTCCCATACAAAAAACTTGCGGAAACAGCCTTAATTTTGCCAAAAATACACTTAAATGCCAATTATCCTAAAATTATGACAGATATAGCTACTAAATTTGGCACAAGAAAGTCTTATGTCAATGTCAACCAATGTGCACAATTTTGTCACAATCAGTCACCATTTGACCATAGCTCCCATAGAAAAAACTTACAGAAACACAAAATTACAAAAAGAAAAGGGGCTTTCTGTCCGTCTATCCGTCAGATAAAAGCGCGATAGCACCTTAACGAAAAGAGCTAGAGGAACAAAATTTTACAAAAGTATTTGGGATGTCTTGAAAAAGTTGTGTATTGAAAATTGACATATTCGGTTCACATTTAGTTAGAGCTCCCATATAACCCCGATCCGGGAAACACATTAATGCCGATAAATTGAATACAATTCATGACGACTAAATTTGGAATAGAGAAGTTTTATGCAACTATCGGTCAGTATATCAAATTTTATAGGAACCGGTCCATATTTGACAATAGCTTTTATATAAAAAACACTCCCGGAAACTAAAGAAAACCGGAAACTATAGAAACTATGACAGCTATGGCCACTTAATTTTGCAAGAATAAGCTCTATATATGTGCCAGCCAGTGTGTAAAATGTTGTTACAATCAGTCACCATTTGGCTATAATTCTTATATGTATATATATAACATCCCCTTTTTATATCTACAATCAAAAAGATTCGGAGGTACAAGAAGCATATTAAGATTGTATCAATGTCCTGGCTTTATATAATGTAGATGCATTAGGAACTCCTAACAAAATATGTGGATCTGTCGTATTAATATCAGCATGTTTATTCTAACTAAATATTAAGCTAAACGAAAAGTATTTAACAGCTTATTAATGTTAAACTATACCTGGTTATGAGACTAGATTTTGTGCAAAGTAAATACTAGCTAAACCACTTAGATACTCTTAAACGTTGAACTATAAAGCTCCTACAACCGAATTCAGTCCAAATAGCTTAACAAATTTTCGAATTTAGTCCACATTTTGAATCAGCTGCACCCTCGTAGATATATGAAATATATTTCTAAATGTAACACAACTTGATGGTGGGTATATAAGATTCGGCACAGCCGAATATAACACTCTTACTTGTTTATGCAGTGGAATCATTATTATTGAAATTAGTCAAACCAGGTCTATTATTCGAAAACTAGGGCTTGTAGCCAAATTTTTCATTTAACATTTTCTGTTCAAAATCATCCATTCTACCTGCTAATTTTTTTAAAACTTTAGAAGTTCATAGCTCGAAAACTATGCCTCGCCGCCAAATTTTGTATGTCTTTTTTCTATTCAAAATCACCCATTCTACCCCCTAAACATTTTTTAGATCAGCTTGAATAAACTATATTTGTTCCATTATTTGTATCTTAATATAATTTCACGACTAAGATATAGGTTAAGCTCTGGACACATCTAATGTCCATCATAACATATAGCCATTTATATCAGTTACCTCTAGTTATGCTCGCACAATTAAAATATCAATTTTTTCGCTAATATTCTGCAAAAGTGCGATACCCTTCACCACTAAGGTCAAAGGTGTTATTTTTCCTGTATAGAGACAAATATTTGCTAAATTTTGCCATCATACAAACATTTTCTCAAAACTTATATATTTAAGCAGTTTCCGTCATTTGGACTTATGAGAGCTAGGGTCAAATATGGACCGATTATCTCGAAATTTAGCAAATTGATTACAGTTGTTAGAAAAATTATGTGTGCAAAAATAAACTTCTCATTGTCTTTGGATTAACGAGCGTTTTAGTGATTTTTGTCTCAGTGCGTTTTTAAAGAAGAGTTTATATGGGAGCTATGGTCAAATATGGACCGATTTCAACAAAATTTGGTACAGTAATTTTAGTTTACATTAGCAGTATTTGTTTTAAGTTTCATGAAAAAATATTTATATTTGTGGCCAATATATCAATTCCGGGAAGTGGGACCTATGAGAGGTACTATTAATAATATACCGATTTTGACGAATTTCAATAGCCATGGTCCCATTATCAAAAAATGATATGTTCCAAATTTCATCAAATTATCTTTAGAATTGTGACTTGTAGTTTAATTACAAGGTTTACATGGGGATCCAGCCAGCCAGCCAGCCGTCCAGCCAGACGGACGGACATCGCTAAGTCGACTCAGAAAGTGATTCTAAGCCTATTGGCATGCTAAAAGGTGGGTCTAAGACTATGTTGGGCAAAGTCTCTCTGAATTTATATTTTGCTAACCCTAGGGGTAGCAAAATACAAAATAAGAGAGAATCAGAGAGACTTTGCCCAACATTGGTCTAAGACAAATATTTCGGTTTAAGTCTAGTTCAGCTGAACTGCACCGATCCTAAAATTTTTTATAGCCCATAAAGAACTTTTAATTTTAAGAATAATAGTGTAAAAATTTTTTGTCGGAAATTTTTGGTTTAGGAGATATAGTGCTTTAAAGTTCCGAAATACAAATCGATATATCTCTCTTATTTTCGTACCTATAGTTGCAATAAGTTTATCATGTGAAAGTGGTCCGAAATATCTTTCAGATGAGATATCTTAATCGGCTTTTTATTAATCCATTAAGGAATTATTAACAAAATGGTTAAATTTTACCCTAGGTTTTTGTACAAAAATGCCCATATCTCGAAAACTAGCAGATATGACGTAAACCAATGGTATATATACGTAAGTATAAAACCTTTTCAGCTTTCATTTGGAACCAATGATAAGCCAAAATCTTTAAACATAACAGAGATATCGAGGGTTAAAGTTGATTTTTTGTATCTTTCAGTTCCAAAGTCTAGTTTAACTGAACTGCACCGATTTTAGTAATTTTTATTGCCCATAATAAACTTTTAATTTTAAAAATGATAGTATAAAATAAAATATGAAAAATTATTTTAAAAAATTCGCGCGATTTTTTTGAAATCATTTTTCGCCTGCGGCGCGAATTTTCATTCCCATTCCTGCGGAGCTTCCTTCATTTTTATTTTATCATTAAAAACTAATGTCAAATAAAAATTCATAATGAAAAATTATTTCCAAAAAATCGCTTGCAAACAATTTTAACACTACTATCTGAAAATTAAAAGTTTTTTATGGGCCATAAAAATGATTAAAATCGGTGCAGTTCAGTTAAACTAGACTTTGAAACTGAAAGATTAAAAATAAAAATCAAATTTAAGCCTCAATATTTTTGTTATCTTTCAAGATTTTGGCTGACTATTAGTACCAAATGAAACCTTGAAATGTTGACTGCTTACTTCTGTATATTATTGGTTTATGTCATATCGAACAGTTTTTGAGATATGGACATTTTTGTACAAAAACCAAGGGTAAAATTTAACATTTTTCTCTATAAGTCCTTAATGGGTTAGTTAAAAGTCGATTGAGATACCTCTTCTGAAAGATATTTCGGAACACTTTTACATGATATACATAATGTCACTATCGGTGGAAAAATAAGAGAGAAATATCGATTTATATTTCAGAATTTTAAAGCACCATATCTCCTAAACCAAAAGCTTCCGACCCATAAAAACCCTACCAAACAAAAGCTATGTAAAGCCCTTAACAGGAAAAAAATTCAAAAAAATCGGTGCAGTTCAGTTGAACTAGACTTGTTCCAAAACACATTTAAACACAAATTTATATTTTTAGCGTTCTTTATAATTTTCAAGTAGACAACACTTAATACAAGCGTACTCTTATTGAACGGAGCTAGACGCGGACACAAAGAGAGATAAAAACAAAACACAATAAAACATTTTAACTCTTATTAACAACAGAAAGATAGTTGTCTCTTTTACACTTTCAAATAACAGTATCAGGTTTAACATAATGTAAACTGCACTTGCTTTTTTGTTTACATTAAAAAGAATAAAAACAAACACTCTTTGAAATTTGAAGAGAGAGAGTGTGAGAGGGAGTAAGAGTAAAACATGTTAAAATAACCTTCAACTTTTATTTAATAAAATAATAAAGAAAACAACTTTAAAAAGGGAAAAATTAAAACAAAATATAAAAAATTTACCTTTTTTTATTTAAAAATTACTTGATTTTTTAAAGAAATAATACTTAAATCCTTAAAGAAATTCTCCGTTTTTTTATGTATAAAAATTTTGTTTTATTTCACTTTTTCTTTGATGCTCTTTTTTTAATTTTATATCTTTTTGCCTTTTATTTTCTTGTGCTTCTTCTTTTTTTTTCTTTTACTTTAAATGACCTTTACATAAAAAAATATGTAAAAATTTTTTGTATACTTGAAAAATTTTATTTTTTTTTTTGTTATTAAAAAACTTTTATAAAAATTTCAGACTTTTTCTTTAAATTCTTATTTTCTTTAACATTCAACAAAATTTTAGGGTTTTATTTTAATTCAAAATTCTACTTAAAACTCTTTTTTTAATTCATTTTAAAGACTTTGAAAAGAAAAACAATTGTATTAAAAAAAAGAAAAAAAAAAACTTTGTATTAAAATTTTATAGTAGGCCGCTCTCTTTTTTTTAGTTTCTTTCATTTTCTTATTGCTTTTTACACACTTGCTCACACAAACACACACTCGTTGAACGTAAAACAATCAAAAAGAAAACGAATAATCATCCACCGTTTTACCGTTACCATACAACCACTAACAACGACGTCCAATTTCAAACTAAATTCGTTGCTAAATAAGCGCTAGTAAAGAGCTAATAGCGACCTAATACAATGCTTAAGAGTAGAGTATTAAGAGAGTCTTTTTTTGTTTGATTATAAGAATTTAAAAGAGATTTCATGAAAAGGTGTGGGATGCAGGGATCGGAATTTTACATGAATGATATCTTCATAGCAATTAAGCAGAGCAAAAGAAAATGTTTCAAGCTAATCAAGAAGATGACTTAGAATTAAATTAGTTTTGGACGAGCAAATAGAAACAGTGGAGAAAATTATAAGTACCCTGTTCCCGAAACATGTAAGTTTCGGGAACTTAGGCTGGGGTAAATAACAAGGTCAAAGGCCGAGCATATTTTAGAATTCCATGGGCTTCGATCTTGTGCTCATATTCGTAGTCCAAGCTTTGAAAGTTTTTTTCTACTTGGTCTTTTCATCGAAATTTCGGACGTCCACTTCTACGAATTCCCTCGGGACCATTTTTTTTTGCTGGACAATGCTACAGTCCACAAGGTAACATGCCGTGGTACTCCTCAGATCGGTGTTCAGATGAAATTTTTACAGAGAAAGTGCTCTAATCCAGTTCATGGATGTATATTAGGGCGGGTCGTTTTTTGACTTTTGTCTCTGATCAACTTCTAATAGTGAAATTATGTGGCCAAATTATGTCAATATAATATTATTGTTTTATTTTTGGACAACGGGCCCAAAGTTTTTGAGCTAATTTGTATGGGGAAAACTGAGTTTCAAAATGCATTTTTTAATTTTTTGAAAACTTTGTTAAACAAATATTACAAATTTGAATTTCTCTCATAGGTGTGTAAAAATAGATAAAAAAGACAATAAAACTCAAAAAAACTAAGGTCCATATCTCAAACTATTTTCCGGTACATTGTATTCGAATTCGACGAATTTCGCAAAAAAGTACTTTTTTGCTCATAATTTGAGTAAATTTTTCATAAATCTTATTTATGTTCAAGTTTAATAATGGGCCTGTTCGGAAATGCATCACTGCGCTGCATCACGACTTTTAGCGCTTGATAAAAAGCAAGAAGAAAGCAGTGCTGCCCAAAAACTTTGGGGCCGTTGCGCGGGCTCGTATCCTAAAAATAAATCAATAATATTTTGCACACTTCCGTTGACATAATTTGGCCACATAATTTCGCTACCACCTAACCTAATGTACATGTATATATTTATATTTTGTCCTTTAATTCCTCAACAAATGTTTTCCATGTATGTTTATCGGTAGTCAAGACTTTCATCTCCTTCCACGATACTCCGAACTCTCGTAACTCGTTCTTAGTTTGCCGTCTCCACGTGTTTACAAATCCTCCTGGAACCATGAAGATTATATTCGATGGCTTGACGATTCAAATCAGAAGCTGGCTTTCAAGTTTATGTTCTAGCCAACCATATTTCCGAGTGCGAATAGTTGTTTGTAATGGATCTTGATTTGAAATTGTAACGGGCCAAAAAATTCTTAGAATGCGTCTGAGGCATCGATTGATAAATGCTTGTAGTCCGCTTATCTCTAGACTCGAAATATTCCATGTGTTACAGCCTTATAAGAGCACGGGTTTGACATTAGTGTTAAAAACTTTGAGTTTGGTTATAGTCGAGATATTTTGGGATCTCCAGAACTTATTGAGAATACCAACAGTTTGCGTCTATGCTGCCACTGCTTTTAGAGATTATACTTCCTAGGTAGCAGAAAGTTTCAACCTCGCCAAATACATTGCCCACCAAGATTAAATTTGGACTCATTAAGTCTGTTTAATCGTAATGACTTAGTTTTCTTAATGTTAATTTGAAGGCCAGCTAAAGCAGCACGGGATGCAAAGGTTTGGATTTTTAACTGCATGCTAGAGAAACGGTGAGAAAAGAGGCATACGTCATCAGCGTAGTCGACGTCATCTAATCCATCATGAAAGCGCCACTATATGCCATGTTATCCAGACATCGAATGTCACAAAACAACATCGAGCACTATGTTGTATAGCAGTGGAGACAGCGCACAGCCTTGGCGAACTCCTGCCCTAACACTAATGGGTTTGCTCTGTGAACCTACATGAAAAATACAGCAGAACGCATTGTTGTAAAGCTCCTTGATGAGAGAAGTTAAGCACTACGCTTAACTTCTCGGTTTGCTTGCTGGTATTAAACGCTGCCTTTCTTGCTTCTCTTGGGGGGTTTTGGCATCATTTGTTTTCCCTTTGGTTCGTTTTCTTTCTTCAATTAACTGCCACGTTTTATTAGAAATCCAAGTTGATGGATGTACTCGTTAACTACAAATGTGATGTGACAGCTGTTCAGAAGATATGACAGAATGTATGATAGCCGTCATGAGAGTAAGCATGAGTTTGGATGCGGTTTCATAGTAAGCAAAAGGATGCGAAATCTGATTTAAAGGTTCACCCTAGTAAATGGAAGGAAGCCAAGTACTTGAATATCTTTCCACACGCTTCCACAGATGAGAAGGCAAAGATTGGGCGAGAAAGTTGTTGTGCCTACTGTGTCTCCGGATGTATAGTGTACATCCAATACATTGGGGGCGTGTCCATATTGGCTCCACGTATTAATGTACATTGTACACTATATACGTGAATCCAATATGAACTCGGTACATTACCTCATCGCAGTCAAAGTGAGAAGACGCTTGAATATGTCTCGAAACATACAGTCGGAAGCGCAAAGGAAGTTTAATATTCAAAAGCTAAAGTCTTAGCAAATATCCACCGATTTCTCACAAAAGAAGAATGGTCCCTTTATGATACCTTCAAGGGATAGAAAAGAACAATTTTTTGACTAAACAGTGGAGTTGGATGACCTAACTTCCTCCTCAACATTTTGACAACTCCTACAATAGTTACTGCTCTGAAGATCGAGTCTCCTCATCATGGTCAATCACGCGCAGTAGCAGGACTTCAAAGGCTGTCCTGTAACGATGAAGATTAACTTGTTTAATGTTCAATATTCTCAGTTTTTGGAACGATTGTGATGTTGAACTCCTCGTAAACTTTTATGTCCATGCAGTTTCAAGAAAGTTGATGATCATATGACGGACTGCTGATTAATGGAGACACCAAAAGTCTCTTAGTCATTTTTAACAGAATCGGATGCAGCTCAGTTCATCTCCATCATAGACATGCAGTACGATTACTTCGAAACAGAAGTTTATCTTCCCACTCGCCTCCCTTTGTAGTGCCAAGGATTTTTACTTCAAGACCACAGTGATCGTTGTGAAACTTGTACTACCTTCCAATCTTGCATAAATAGATAACGATTGCTGACCCAAAGGAGCTCTAGTATCTCCTTGGTCTAGTATCTCCTCGGTAAGCACAGGATCTAATCCTACATGGGATCCTATCCATGGAAACCACGTAGGGTCTTGCTCCTCCTCATTTTTACGAACTTTAATGTTCGAATGCTGAGCTGTGAAGATGGGTGAAGTCACCTGCTCCTTAATGACAGGGACAATATAATCTTTGGAAATCTTACTGAGGGATCTATCCAACAGTGTTTTGACCCGGGCTATTGGTTTAACGCTGAGGAGAAGCCTTACTCCTAAATTTAGCAGGAGTTCTTACCGCCTTCCTTTCAGCTGCAGTCTTCTCAGAAGTAAGGGATTTAATAGGCCTTTGCTTCCATATCAAGTGTCAGAAAGTTAAGGTACAGCTCTACCTATCTGTCACTTTTATATGGGTATTAAGTCTTGGATCAGCCAGAAAACTACAAGGACTTTTGGCAATAAGGTAGCCTGCAGAGCGTCTAGGGCTTTATGGCCTAAACCAGATATAGACGGAACTAAAGCTTTGCTAGATCCTAATAGGATAAATTCCAGAAGATGTATAGGCATACTAACAGTTCACTGTGCCTTTAACTCTAGGACAATGTTGGGCAAAGTCTCTCTAATTTTATATTTTGCTAACCCTAGCAAAAATCAATATTTGCAGACCGTGTTTGGAAGAGGAACACATCCTCTTACACTTCCCATTGTTCCACAACCAGAGGCTTTAACATCTAGGTAATAGATTCCATGAAGAACTCCAGGTCATACAGCAGCGCAAACTGAGTAGGTCTTGTAGGTGTTATAACTCTCTCTTTATAATCTATCTTTTTTTCTGCCTCTATTCTTCTTCTTTTCCTTATTCTTCTAATATCACTAAAAGATCACAATTTACCCCAAAAGTCTCCGAGTGAAGGTGTCATTTGACATCACCTTTCAAACCTAAGCTTAGGAGGAGTGGGGTTGTGAAGAAGAAAGAGGGCCCGAAGATTGCTTCGCAGTCCACTTTCTTCTTGGGAGAGAAGTCTTCAAAGGGAAAGAGTTAAGAAATTTAGAAAAGAAACTCGAACAAGAGTTTGCTGTACCCTTTTGCACAAATCACGCACATATTTGTATCCGAAATGGCGGGTTTGTTAAGAGTAGCTTAAGAAGTACTTGCAACAAAGCTCAAAGGTACTTCTCAATATTCCCACTTTTTGTCAGAGGATTTTTATGGCAAGTAGAGGGTCTGGACTTGGCAGATTTGCTCCCCAGTCATTGACTATTGTTAAAAGTGGAAATCACAAAGTAACCAAACCCGTTTTTTTAAGTATCACTGTTAATATGGTAACATTATACGCTGCTTACTCACCTCACTGTTAATTTTAAGTCTTAACAATGTTATCTTTCATAACAGCAATGTTAGCTTACATGAATCCGTGAACAGTTGAATTTGTGCAAAGCAAAACAAGAAAGAATTGTGATGAGAAAATGAAGTAGACAAAACAGCTGATGAATGAATTAAAAATAATTCATTCTCGACCAAATACTAGAGCAACAAACAACATTTAATTCAGGTGCTGTGGTTACTAGAATAATTGAAAAACAAAAAAAAAAACAATTTGTTCAATAGTTTGGGTTGTTGTTGTTAATTGTACATCGCATTAAGAAGAAAAAAACGTATTAAGTTGTTGTTTGTGAAAAATATAAGAAAATCAACTAAATACAAAAATTTAAAACAAATAAAAGATAAGAAAACTTTAAAAAGAAACTCGAAAGTTAAAAACTCATTTAAATAATAATTAACAAGTAAAAAATTATTAACTAAAGAAAACAACTACTACAACAAACTAAAGTGAAAATAAAGATAATAATAATAAAAAAACGACCCAAAGGGAAAGAATCACGGAAGGGAAAACAAAGCAGATTCTTCTCTATACTGTGAATTTATTGTGGCTGGCAGTTTTTTCTTTTAAAATTTTAAGAAATTAAAGGTAAATATTTAAAAAAATCTGTAAAATTTTTATAAATTTTAATAACTTTTAGGTAATTTCCTTTGTTTTCTATTGCTTACACTAATTGAAGCGCTTGACGTGTTTCTGGTTTGCACTTCTTTATCCTCGATAGCAGCAACAACAGCGGCAACATTATGACCAATATGAGACCTCCGAACAAATCGACTTTATTAAAAGTCGTTATATTGGGCGATGGTGGCGTTGGCAAATCTTGTCTCATGAATCGTTTTGTCTCCAATCGTTATGATGAAAATAATTTTCACACAATTGGTGTGGAGTTTATGAACAAAGACATTGATGTGGATGGGGAGAAGTATACATTGCAGGTGGGTATTAAACAACCGAGAAGTTCTGGTTGTCAATGTTATATGTAAAACTCAATTCCAATAAATTAGGGATAACAAAGTCGAATTTTAAATAGACTATGACTAGACAGTATTTAAGTAAGACTAGAAAAGAAACTGAAGCTATGTCTTGAGGTATACTAGTTCTATCATTAGTTTATGACTAGATAGAAGATAGAAGCTGATAAACTAGACTATGACTAGACTATGACTAGACTATGACTAGACTATGACTAGACTATGACTAGACTATGACTAGACTATGACTAGACTATGACTAGACTATGACTAGACTATGACTAGACTATGACTAGACTATGACTAGACTATGACTAGACTATGACTAGACTATGACTAGACTATGACTAGACTATGACTAGACTATGACTAGACTATGACTAGACTATGACTAGACTATGACTAGACTATGACTAGACTATGACTAGACTATGACTAGACTATGACTAGACTATGACTAGACTATGACTAGACTATGACTAGACTATGACTAGACTATGACTAGACTATGACTAGACTATGACTAGACTATGACTAAATTATAATTAGACTATGACTAGACTATGACTAGACTATGACTAGACTATGACTAGATTATGAATAGACTATGACTAGATTATGACTAGACTATGAATAGACTATGACTATACTGTGAGAGGAATATAAATAGTTTTTAGACCTGAACTTATCTGTAAAAATTATGCAACTAGAATATTTTTTTTAATATGACTAATTGAAGCCTTTATTTACAAATTGTGTAATTATTAAATGATTTTCTAAAAATCTTTTAATTATTTGATTAATACATATTTTTCAATAGTTGTCATGATGAATTTCACTACACAAATATTGTACAGGAGTAAAGTATTTTTCTTTTTTGATTTTATACTATAAAAAATGCTGCCAAGTCATTTTTATCCCTACTAAATTTGTAAGTAGCAATGTCATTACATAAGTTGGCCTTCTTACACTCAATTGTCTTTAATTTGTTAACACTTGTCTTTTACGGCGTTCCACAGAAAATAGCTCAACGGTGTCAAATCAAGCTTCTTGGAGACCAATTGACATCACCATTTCAGCTAATTAAACGGTTATCAAATGTGTAATATAATAATTCAATTGCTCAAGAGTAAATCAAAGTAGTCCGACATAAGTATTGCGGATTCGAAATTAGCCATATATCGAATTCAACCGATAGGTAACCTACCCTATATTAAAAGAGTGGGCACGTGTAACATCAGTTTGGGATAATTTTTTCTAAAAATTCCACAATATTCAAGGATAGAAAAAGTACATTCTGATTGATAACACAAAAGAAGATTAACAATTGAAGAAGAGTCTCTGTTTGGGAAGATTATTGGTAAAAACAGAAAGAAGAAAGTAAATAATTTGTCGGGATAAACGGAAATTGTAAAAAATATTTTAAATTGGTGTTAAGATAGGAAGTTAATGGTATAAAAGAAAAGGTGAAATTCGTGACGAAAAAGTAAATTCGTAATAATTTATTAAAGAAACTATTTCTTTCCCTTAACTAATATTTGTAAACAAAATATTTTTTTTTGTAATAAATAATTCATGAGCGAAAAAATTATTGATTTCTATTTTGTTTAAATAAATTTGTTGTATATTTTTTTAACTACAACAAAATTTCCCCCAAAACATCAATTTTAATTTGAATTAACTTCTAAATTATAGATAAAACTGGTAGTACTTTGTATTTTACTTGTAGTAAAATGAAAAAGTTTCACAAATCTGAAAATTAAAATTGAAAATTCACTTCCTAAATTCCTCTCAACAAATAAAGTCATAAACTAGAATTGTTTATAAACAATAAGAGCGCATTGTTGTTAATAACGCAAAAAAAAAAAACATTATTACATATTTAAACGTCACCTCATTTAATTGCTTTACAGTTTTTGTTTTATTGTATGCATTTAATCATTAGTTCTGTAGCATTTTTGTTTTAAGTACATTTGTTCACTTAGTAGTGATATAAATCTGATGTTATTTTTGTTCAAATTCGTCTTCATTTGTCCGCCCAAATTGGCATGACAAGCTATCACGTCAGTAGTGTTTTAAATATTTTGCAATTTTATTGTTGTCAAATGGTATCGGCCTTTTGTTAACAAGTGTTAAGTTGTTATAACAAAGCAGAAGATATTATCGTTTAAACGCTATTTAAACCTAATAAAAATGAATCATGTAGATAATAAATAAATTTAAGATGAATTTGATCAAAACATTAAAATGCCTTAAAAAAGCAGTTAAAAAAGTTCGAACGGAACCTTTGTGTAGGATCCGACATTTAAAATCCACGTACATTGTCCGAATTAAGTTCATTGCTGGGTTCATTCTGGGTCACTGCGGCAACGAAGTTGCTGACGAAGTCGTTAGACAAGGCTCGAGCCAAGAATTGAGTGAAAAAGTGACGGACATAGTTCCCCTATCTGTGATTTCTGTTTGGGCATCAAGTCTAGGATCAGCAAGGTAACCACAAAACATGGTTACCTGCAGAACATCTAGGGCTCTACAGGTCCGGATAGGCTAGTTTTAAGAATATGTATATGCATTTTGACGGGACACTGTACCTTAAACTCTAGGCTAAACAAGTGGGATTGTAGCATTCCCGACATCCGCAGACTATGTCTTTATGAAGATTCCTTCAAATCGGTAGAACACATTCTCCGTCCCTGTCCAATGCTCCAAAATCAGAGGCTCAGACATGTAGGCAGTAGATACTTACCGTTATAGAAATCAAATAAAACGAAAGCAAATTTTTACTGGGACGGTTTTTTGACTTTAGATTTAGTTATATATTTGTGTTGGAAAATTAACTTTTTCTTCAAGAATCCAAATTTTTCGCAGAAAACGGGAAGATTGGTGGCTAAAACATTGACGTAGAACTGTGCAGTCATCGTACCAACAATTTTGTGAACTGTTTCAACACCTTACGCCATCACGCAATATTGGGACAGTGATTTGAGTGACTGTAACTGGACTCAGATGGTCTACTGTTCTATTTTCACTCCCTATTCTTTTCATTCTATCTTTTCCTTGACTCTTAGTTGCCTTTTGTTTCATTCATATCTATCTTTGAAGGACCACAAAGGACCCCATGGGTCTCCGAGTGAAGGTGTCGTTTTGCACCGCCTTTTAAACCTAACATAGATTATGTTGACGTCTGGTAATCTGACTTACTAAGACAATAGAGTCTATTGTGATACTACCGAACTTAGCTTTTTAATAGGTTGATATCTATGCCAGCTATATCGCTCAGGTCTCCAAAGAAATATGAGTTAGTGCCCTTCTGTACGCTAGGGCAATGTGTTTTATGGACTCTTTCCTCTTGTCTCAAAAGTATTTCATTTATTTTTGAATCGTGCTTCAAAGAATTCTGACTTGAACAAAGGAGAACACAAGTTGTAATCAACTATTCTATATCTCTTAGAATACGAAGATAAGAAATAGCATCACACAACAGTCCTCGCCCACGGGCAAGGTTTTGGAGGAGACTGCTTAAGTGGTGCTATTCTGTGTCTCAGAATACGAAGACGGACAATAGAATCGCGAAATTATATCTCTATAAAACATATATAAGCACTTAAACTTCATAACTTTAAACAAAACAAGCGGGCGAGGTTTTGCAAGAGACTGCTTAGAAGGTATTGTACCTGATTGCATATCCATAATAACGAAAGGTGAAAACCTTAAGGTTAAGAAACAATAAACCTGACTAAATGCAAGTTACCACGGCAGTCGGTTCTTCGAGATTAATAATAGTGCGCACTTACAACAACAACAACTAATAAATGCAATAGAATGAAGAAGTTGTCGGCATCCATTGTTAGATGTTAGCTAAATACTCTATATGTCCACAATTGGACTGAGACTTACCATAATTATGTCTAGATTTATAAAAATTTCTTTAAACATTTATACTTAAGCTATTTTTCTACCTTTTCAGATTTGGGACACTGCTGGTCAGGAACGTTTCCGTGCTTTGCGTACTCCCTTCTATAGAGGTTCCGATGTTTGCCTATTATGCTATTCAATCGATGATTATGACAGCTTTCGTGGACTCAAACAGTGGCGCGAAGAATTCTTACACTATGCCGATGTTAAGGCAGATAAATTCCCCTTCATAGTAGTGGGAAATAAGGTAGGTCAATTGAATATAAAAGATTTATTATCATTTTTAAATTATTTGTTTTTTAAACTAAACAGAATGACTTAGCACAACAGTGTCGCCAGGTGTCCTCCGAGGAGCTTAAACAGTGGTGCGATACCTTTCAAATACGCAGTCACATCGAAACTTCTTCTAAGACAGCAACAAATGTCAATGATGCTTTCATTTTGGCTGTACGGCAATGGAAGCACATGGAACGTATAGCCGAGATTGAGTTGAAGCAAAATGATACCATTGATTTGACCAAAACCATACGTTTAGCACAAAATCGTTTCTGTTGTACGGGTGGCGGAAGTAGTAATGCCTCGTCTTCAATGGCTGGTGGTAATTTAGATTCAGAAGATGAGTCTATGCATACACCATCGCCCAGAAGATTTGGCAAACGTCCCTCTAAGCCTCAGGAGAGTACACATTATCAGCTTTAAGATGAATATCAAGAGGAGATAGAAAAGCAGAAGCAGAAAGTAATAAATTGTAAAGTGAAGTTTTTAGTTAAGAGAAATAATTTAAAACCCTATTCGAAAATAGGGAAATGGTTGTAATCACCAAAAAGTTTTATTTTAAGTTTAAAGTTTCGATTTTATTTATTTCGAAATTTTTTGTTTTAAATTCCATTGAATCTTTTAAAGAAATTGTAGTACAAAATTCTTTTATACAATCTTATAAATAGAAAGAAAAACCTTGCCCAATGATTTTCTCTTCACAATCTTGTAAAAAATCCATTCCTTAAACAAAACAACCTTTTTAAACATTCCTTTTTGTACTAATTCCTTAAAGTTTCTTTTTAATTGATTTTCGAAATTTTTTTAGAATTTTAATAATTATATCAGATTGCTATATCAGTTGAGGTTTTTATTTAAAACCTAAATAATTTTTGTATATCTTATAATTTAAGTTCAAAATGCACCAAATATTTTAGTTTGTAAGTTCTGTTTTTTTAACTCATAATTTAGATAAAGCACAATTTTTACATAAAACCCAAATTATTTTGGCTTTTTTAATAACAATAATTTTGAGTGCCTTTTTTGAAAAAACTCTTTAAAGATATTGTCAATTTAATTAAAAAGATTCAGATTCTTGACTTGAATATTCAATAATTTATACCAGAAAATGTATATGATTTAAAAACAAATTTTAAATAGTTTGCACTTTATAAAAATTTAATTTAAAAAACATTCCAAATGAATTATGTTTAAAAAAACACGTATCAATTATTTTTTGTATTTAAAATTGTTTTAAATTTTATAAAATCCCCCGAGTAAAACTCTTGAAATTTTTTAAAAAAATTATAAAACAAAAAAAAATTTTAACTCAAATATTTTTAACACATTTTTTATACTAAAAATCATTTTTATATATTATTTGCATGTATTCCCAGCTGAAAATTTATGAAACTTTTCAAAACTTTTGCTTTTTAAAGGGAGTTTTTAAAAAATTTTCTTTTTAAAAGAAATTTTTTTAAAATTCACTTTTTTAAAGTTATTTATCACTTTTAAAATTTTTCTTTTAAAAGGAAATTTTTCAATAACTTTAATCACTTTTTAAAGGGAATTTTTTAAAAATTCGCTTTTTAAAGGGAATTTTTTTAAAATGCGCTTTTTAAGAGAATTTTTTAAAAATTTACTTTTTATAGGGAATTTTTTTAAAAATTTTGAAGAAAATTTTTAAAAATTTATATTTTTAACTGAAATTTTTTTTACAAAATTTTCTTTTTGAAGGAAATTTTTAAAAAATTGCCTTTTAAAAGTAATTTTTCAAAAATTCACTTTTTAAAGGCGATTTTTAAAAAATTCGATATTAAAAGGAATTTTTGAAAAATTCACTTTTTAAAGGGAAAAATTCACTTTTTAAAGGAAATTTTTTAAAAAATTTACTTTTTATAGGGAATTTTTTTAAAAATTTTGAAGAAAATTTTTAAAAATTTATATTTTTAACTGAAATTTTTTTACAAAATTTTCTTTTTGAAGGAAATTTTTCAAAAATTCACTTTTAAAGGCGATTTTTAAAAAATTCGCTTTTAAAAGGAATTTTTGAAAAATTCACTTTTTAAAGGGAAAAATTCACTTTTTAAAGGAAATTTTTTAAAAATTCTTTATTTAAACGGAATTTTTTAAGATTCACTTTTTAAAGGGAATTTTTCAAAAATTCACTTTTTAAGGAAATTTTTCAAAAATTCACTTTTTAAAGGTAATTTTTCAAAAATTCACATTTAAAAAGGATTTTTCCAAAAATTCACTTTTTAAAGGAAATTTTTCAAAAATTCACTTTTTAAAGGAAATTTTGAAAAATTCACTCTTTAAAGGTAATTTTTCAAAAATTCACTTTTAAAAAGGATTTTTTCCAAAAATTAACTTTTTAAAGGAAATTTTTCAAAAATTTACTTTTTAAAAGGAATTTTTCAAAAATTCACTTTTTAAATTAAAGGAAATTTTCTAAAAATTCAATTTTTGAAGGAAATTTTCTAAACATTCATTTTTAAAGGGAAACTTTTAAAAATTTTTGAAAACTCCCTTTTTAACGAAATTTTGAAAAAATTCACTTTTTAAAGGAAATATTTTAAAAATTCACCTTAAAGGAAATTTTCAAGAATTCACTTTTTAAAGGGAATTTTTCAAAAATTTACTTTTTAAGAATATTTTTCAAAAACTTATTTTTTCAAGGAAATTTTTAACATTTAAAAATTTTCCTAAATTTTGCTTTTTAAGGCAATTTTTGTAAATTTTACTTTAAAAAAAAAAATACAAAAATTCACTTTTTAGAAATAATTTTTCAAAAATTAACTTTTCAAATGGAATTTTTTAAAAATGCACTTTTTCTATAAATAGAGAATTTTCAAAAAATTTCCTATAAATAAAGAATTTTGAAAAAATTCCCTTAAAATAAAGAATTTCAGTAATTACAAACCTATTTTTTTTTAATTCCCTTTAAATAGCGAATTTTTTAAATTCCTTTTTATCAAAATTTCGAAATATTTCTAAAAATAGTAAATTTTGGATATATTTCCTAAAAATAGTAAATTTTTGAAAATATCACTTTTTTAAGGGAATTTTTCAAAAAATCACTTTTTAAAAGGAATTTTTGAAAATACCCTATTTTTCAAAACTTTTTTTTTTAGGGAATTTTTCAAAAATTCATTTTTTTTAGGGAATTTTTCAAAAATATACTTTTTAAAAGAAATTTTTGAATTACTTTTTAAAGTAATTCAAAATTAATTAAAGGGAATTTTTGAAAATTTACTTTTTAAAGGGAATTTTCAAAAAAAGATCGCTTTTTAAAAGGATTCTTTTAAAAATTCGCTTTTTAAAATGAATATTTCCAAAATTAAATTTTTAAATGGGATTTTTCTAATATTCGCTTTTTAAGTTAAATTTTTCAAAAATTCACTTTTTCAACAAATAATTTCCAAAAGTTTCCTTGAAATAGAAATCTTGTAATTAATTAAAACCTGAAGAGGATTTTCTAAAATTAATTTTTTTTGAAAATTTTCCTAAAATTTCGGCAAAAATTATAATTTCCAAAGGCAGCTTTTTAAAAAAATTCACCAAAAAAATACGTATTTTTATATTAAAATTAACTAAAAATCATTTATTTAAATTGAATAATTAAGCAAAATTAATCAATGTACACCCAATTACACATTTCATACTCATTTAACGCTAAAGCTAAATTTGATAAATGTTAAATTGAAAACATTTTTTGAAAATGTTTAACATTTTTGAAAATTAAAAATACAATGAATAATGAATTACGAAAATATTAAGAAGCTCGTATTAACATTTAGTTTTTAAGTCTAACAAAAAATATATTTAAAAATTGATTATAATAAAGAGAAAGTAAAACTAAAGTAAAATTTAAAACAAAAAAGGATTTTGAATTGAAGGAATTTGAGAACTAAAATTGAATTAAAATACGAAAATGATTAACTTCAAATTGTTTCAGAATTGATCTGAATTACGGAAATGATCATTATATTTTTTAAAATGTTTCATATTTTCAAATTTTGCTAAGTTTATACCTAACAAAACATTCGAAATACCTTCCCCAGAATCAGGAATTTTTTCTGGGATATCAGTTCAAATATAATTGTATGGCATTACGATTCTCTATTCGTTTACCGGTAGAAAAAGTTGCTAAACTGCAGCAAAGACAAAAACCTAACTAGGGCTTTCATTGTATTATCGATCGTTCATGGCACAGGTTAATGCCTTTGCTACAAGTTAGCAAAGTCAACAATAAAGAAGAGAATAAATGAGATAAACTTGGTTTTGGTCTTTATAAAAGTTTGAATAAAATTCATAATTTACTATACGAGTACATGTAAAGGATGAACACGAATTAAAATTAACCGATCCTGAACAACAATTAGATCGATCGCGCAAATTCTTTGGCCTCCGAACTGCTCCGTTATCAGCGCCTATGCTTTAAGCTATTGCCCAATTATCAGAGCAGCCCTGAAAACGAACAAATTCCCACAGAAGTCGGTTCTTCGTTCTGGAACGACTCAGAAATCTAAAAATTCCAAAGACTGACACTTCTACGATATGACACCTTCCCCATACAATGGAAAAAGGGATAAATGATAACAGTCCCATACAAGAAGGACCACAATAACGTTACCAAATGACATCAGAAAAGTAATTGCAAGTTTGCTTTTCTAAAAGATTTTCCCTGAGCTTGATTTTATTTGACATAAAGAACCGACCATGACGATCTTCTACTGATCATGTCTATTTTGAGAGGGAAACCCGAAATTCAAATGAGGAATTGCTAATTCAAACCTAACCTGCCAATATTAAAAGCCGAAGAAAGATATATAACTGGTTTAATCCACATCTTACGCCGCCCACACAATGATCTGCTAGAGCTATCATAGACTGGGACCTTCAAGTTTTTTTTTATTAATCGCAGCCTTCGCCAATTGTTAGGATTTTTTTGGCCAACCGAATTTCAAATGAGAAATTGCTAATTCGAACCTGATCTTTCAAAATTCAAGTCCAAAGAGAGCTACTGAACTGGTTAGGTCCCACAATAATATGGCTACATCTATACTAGACTAGGACCTCTAAGGTCAAACTAGAAGAGAACGCCCATGAAACACCTTGATTCTCTATAGATGCTCCATGTTCACCTTGAAAACTTTTCTTGAAAAAGTGAATTTTTTAAAGATTTCCTTTAAAATGTGAATTTTCAAAAAGTTCATATTAAAAATTGAATTTTTGAAAACTTCCCCTTAAAAAAAGAATTTTTAAAATTTGCCCTTAAATATAAATTTTTAAAAAATTCCCTTTAAAAAGTGAATTTTTGAAAAATTAACTTTAAAAACTAATATTTTGAAAAATTACCTTTAAAAAGTGAATTTTTATAAAATTCACTTTAAAAAGTGAATTTTTGAAAAATTCCCTTTAAAAAGCGACTTTTTGAAAAATTCTCTTTAAAAAGTGAATTTTTGAAAAATTCCCCTTAAAAATTGAATTTAAAAAAATTCCTTTAATAGTATAAATTTTTCAAAAATTCCATTTAAAACGTGAATTTTGGAAAAATTCCCTTTTAAAAGTGATACTTTTGAAAAATTCCCTTTATAAAGCAAATTTTGAAAAATTCCATTTAAAAAGCGAATTTTTGAAAAATTCCCTTTAAAAAGTAAATTTTTGATTATTTAAAAATTTCTTTTAAAATGTGAATTTTCGAAAAATTCACTTTAAATATTTTTTTCTTTAAATTTCTTTTAAAATATGAATTTTTCAAAAAGTCCCTTTAAAATGTGAATTTTTAAAAAATTTCCTTCTAAAATGTGAATTTTCGAAAAATTCAAATTAAAATAGGAATTTTTGAAAAATTCTTTTTAAAAAAATTAATTTTCTCAAAATTCTCTTAAAAAAGTAAATTTAATATAATTTTCTTAAAAATGTGAATTCTTGAAAAATTCTATTGAAAAAGTGAAAAAACTTCCTTTGAGAAGTGAGTTTTTAAAATATTCCCTTAAAAAGTGGATTTTTAAAAAATTTCCTTCAAAAATTCACATTTTTAAAAATTCCCTTCAAAAAGTGAATTTTTGGAAAATTCAATTTAAAAAATAAATTTTCAAAAATTCTTTTTAAAAAGTGAATTTTTACAAAATTCCCTTAAACATAAAATTTTTGGAAAATTCAACTTAAAAAATGAATTTTCAAAAATTCTTTTTATAAAGTGAATTTTTACAAAATTCCCTTTAAAATGTAAATTTTTTAAAAATTTACGTTTTTAAAAACTTCCTTAAACATAAAATTTTTGTAAGATTCCCACTAAAAAGTAAATTTTTGAAAAAATCCCTATAAAAAGTGAATTTTTGAAATATTCCCATTAAAAATTGAAATTTTTTAAACATTTCGAATTTTTTAAAAAGTTAATTTTTGAAAAATTCGGTTTAAAAAGTGAATTTTTAAAAAATTCCTTTTAAAATGTGAATTTTTGGAATATCCCTTTAAAAATTGAATTAAAAAAAATTACTTTTAAGAGTTCCGGGGAAAAAATTCCCTGTAAAAAGTAAATACTTGAAAAATTTCATTTAAAAAGTGACTTTTGAAAACTTACAACTTAAAACTTAATTTTTCCTTTCAAAATTTGATTTTTAAAAGTAAATTTTGAAAATTTCTCTAAAAGCGAAAAAAGTCATAAGTTTTGTTTTTCAATATATTTTTTATTTGGCGCTTTTTTCATACAAATTTTCTTCATAATATTTAAGCGTTTTTCATATTTTTATATATAAAAAAAAATATTTTAATCTTAAAACTAAACAACCCCTTAATATTTATTAAAACATAATAAGTAATTTATAAAAAGTATTAATAAAAAAAATCATCCCTGAACTTAAATGATATTTACAGTCCCCAAAATTTAAGTTATTTCAAAAAAAAATGTGCTTAAGTACAAAAATTAATTCAAAAGTAAAGAAAATTTAAAATTCAAGTTTTAGAATAGAAATAAAAGCCGATTTAATAACAATTAGAGGAAATTAGGCGAAAAAATAAATTAATTTAAAAGAGAGTTTTGGGATCAAGGGTGTAACTTCATAAGGTGGCAGCATCATAACCAGCTGATTTTGTTCAAAGCTAATGTCAAACTCGATTTGACAGTTGTCTTGGCAAAGCGGCCACCTTCATGAATTTATTTTAGGGGATTTCAAGATTTAAAATTTTGTGCGAATTTTAAAAATATTTTGTTCTAAAAACTAATAGTTAACAATAAATGATGAGTTTTTTTGATAAGGTGGCAACAATATGGAGGTGTATTTTTACAAAAATTTGATCTCTTTTCTTTTACGGTTTCCTTTTGTCTTTTACTTCTGATAACCATAGGAATTAATGGCCTTATATTCCTTTTCACATTGCGTCAAAAGCTTGTACCATTGATCACCATCAATACGGGGCTCTTTGCGGGTACCTCCATAAACGGCGGGCAAACATTCTGGAGACAAATATTTGTAGAGTGACTCACGATCGGTGCCATGGAATATAATACGATTACGCAATTTTTCACGAAGGAAGGGCTTGAAGAGTGAGAAGACCACATTAAAGATTTTGGGTTGATTGATAATGTGTATGGCCTTGATACGTAAGGGTACAGAGTCCTGGAGCCAGTCGACAATACGTTTGGCAAAGGCTGGGGTAAATTGCCAAGTCTGTTGTAAACTCAAGCCATCCATGTCGAAGATGACAACGACACCATTGATTTGGGTCTCAGCCTCCCACATGGCGGCTTCCAGGTACAAAACAGCTGCCTTGAAGACCTCATCCAAGCAGACTTTCTTGTGTTTCCAGTTCTCTGGAGGAGGGAAAGACATGAAATTAAATAACATTTATTTTCATTCAATGGAAAATTTGTTTGATTTAATTAAAATTTCTTTAATGCAATTAAAAATTGATTAAATATAAGGAAAATTGAATTCAATTATTTCAAATTTATTGAAAAAAATTGATTCGATTTAATTAAAATTTATTCAATTTAATCCAAATTGATTTAATTTAATCGAAATTGATTAAATTTAATCAAAATTGATTCAATTTAATCAAAATTGAATCAATTACATCAAAACTGATTGAGGTAAATCAAAATTGATTCAATAAAAATTATTTCAATTTAAATAAAATGTATCTAATTTAATTAAATATTATCTAATTTAACTAAAATTGTTTTAATTGAATTACAATTAATTTAATTAAATGAAAATTGATTCAATTGAACTAAAATTCATTCGATTCAATTCAATTGAATTAAAACTAATTCAATAAAAATTGTTGCAATTTTTGCCAACTACTCACTTCCCAACTCCAATACCGCTATTCTACGGCCCAATTGATCTCTATTGGGGAATACTATAATGATATTGTGATCGAATACATTCTTCTCATTGCTGGGCAATAAATCTCTATAGACATCGGCATGTTTGACCTTAAAGGAGTAATAGTGTTTGATCTGATAAAAGAAAAAGAAAAATTCGTTATTTTAATATTCCGGAATTATATTTTATATAATTTAAGACCTACCAATTTTAAAGCACTTTCGGGATAGAATTTACACACTCTCAAGAATCTTAAAAGAAATAAATCATCTCGGGGGCATTTCAAATCGGTTTCAGCTAAAAGAAAATAAGAAAAAATTGTTTGATATAAAATTGAAGATAAAAATTGGAGTTAAAAAAAGCGCTAAATGGGTAACATTAACAATGAAAAATCTGGCAACCCTTTAAAAGGAAATTTAAAGAGAACTAATTTTTGAATTTTTCCTTTAAGAGTGATTTTTTTTAAATTAATTTTCAGAAAATTCCCTCTAAAAGGAACATTTTTTAAAAATTCCCTTTAAAAAGTGAAAATTTGAAAAATTCCCTTTAAAAAGTGAATTTTTAAAAAATTCCCTTTAGAAAGTGAGTTTTTGAAAAATATCCTTTAAAAAATGAATTTTTGAAAAATTCCCTTTAAAAAATGAACTATTGAAAAATTCGCTTTTAACGAGAATTTAAATTAATTTATTTAAAAAAATTTATTTTAAAAAAATTCTTTTTAAAAGTTAATTTCCTTTAAAAAATAATTTTTAGAAAATTTCCTTAAAAATTAAAATTCATGAAATTTCATTTAAAATTAGATTTTTTTAAATTTCCTTTAAAAAGTGAATTTTTAAAAAATTTCCTTAAAACATGAATTCTTTAAAAATTCCCTTTTGAAAGTGAATTTTTAAAAAATTCCCTTTAAAAAAACGAATTTTTGAAAAATTCACTTTGAAAAGTGAATTTATGGAGAATTCCTTTAAAAAGTGTATTTTTTTCCTTGAAAAAGTGAATTTTTAAAAAATTTCCTTAAAACATGTATTCTTTAAAAATTCCTTTTAAAAAGTGAATTTTTGAAAAATTCCCTTTAAAAAGCAATTTTTTTAAATTCCCTTTAAAAACTAATTTTTTTCAAAATTTCCTTTAAAAACAAAATTTTTTAAAAACTCCCTTTAAAACATAAATTTTTTAAAAATTCCCTCTTAAAAGTCAATTTTGAAAAATTTCCTTTAAAAAGTGAATTTTTTAAAAATTCACTTTAAAAATGGAATTTTTAATAATTTATGAAAAATTTCCTTTAAAAAGTGAATTTTTGAAAAATTCCCTTAAAAAAAAACTAATTTTTTAAAAAATTCCCTTTAAAAATTGAATTTTTAAAAATTTCCTTTTAAAAGTGAAGTTTTGAAAAATTCGCTTAAAATTTTTGAATTTGAAATGAATTGAATTGAATTGAAAATGAGAATTTATGAAAAATTTCTTTAAAAAACTGAATTTTCAAAAAATTTCCATTTAAAAAGTGAATTTAAAAAAAAATCCCATTAAAAAGTGAATTTTGTGTCTCTTTAAAATGAGAATTTATGAAAAATTTTCTTCAAAAAAGGGATTGATTGAAAAATTCCCTCCCAACAGTGAATTTTTAATAAATTTCCTTTAAAAAGTGAATTTTTGAAAAAATATCTTTAAAAAGTGAATTTTAGAAAAATTCCCCTAAAAAAGTGAAGTTTTGAAAAAATATTTTTAAAAATTGAATTTTTCAAAAATTCCCCTAAAAAAGTGAATTTTTGATAATTTATAAAAAAAAAATTCCTTTCAATGGAAAATCCCTTTAAAACATGAATTTTTTAAAAATTCCATTTAAAAAGTGAATTTTTTAAAAATTTCCTTAATAATTTATAAAAAATTTCCTTTAAAATGAGAATTTATGAAAAGTTTTCTTTAAAAAAAATCTCTTAAAAAAGTGAATTTTAGAAAATTTCCCTTTCAAAAGTAAATTTTTGAAAAAAATCTTTGGAAGGAAATTTTTAAAAAATTCCTTTAATTTAAAAAAAAAATTCTTTATTTTTTTTTCTGAAAAATTCCCTTCAAAAAGTGAATTTTTGAAAAATTCTCATTAAAAATTGAATTTTTGAAATGTTCCTTTTTTAATGGGAACTGAAAAATTATTTTTAAAAAGTGAATTTAAAAAAATATCCTTTTAAATACTGAATTTTTAAATCATTCCCTTGAAATACTATATTTTTTTAAAAATTTCCTTTAAAACGTGAATTTTTGAAAAATTTGCTTTAAAAAGTAAAAAGTGAATTTTTGAAAAATTTCCTTTAAAATAAAAATTTATGAAAAATTCCTATTAAAAAGTGAGTTTTTGAAAAATTCTCTTTAAAAAGTGGGATTTTGAAAAATTCCATTTAAAACTGAATTTTTAAAAAATTATCTTTAAAAACAGATTTTTTTAAAAATTCCATTTAAAAAATGAATTTTTAAAAATTCCCTTCAAAATGAGAATTTTTAAAAAATTATCTTTAAAAATAGATTTTTTTAAAAATTCCATTTAAAAAATGAATTTTTAAAAATTCCCTTCAAAATGAGAATTTTTAAAAATTCCCTTCAAAATGAGAATTTTTGAAAAATTCCCTTTAAAAAGTGCATTTTTGAAAAAACTTAATCAAAACTTAATTTTTTTAAAATTTCCTTTTAAAACTAAATTTTTTAAAAATTTTAAGAGCAAATTTTGTAACTTTTTTGTTTAATTTTCTTTTTTATTGAGCAATTTTGAAAAATTTCCTTTAATATAGTAAATTAAAGTAGAAATTCTTTAATTTTCTTTAAAATTATTATATTATATTAAACTTTCGCTTTGAAAATTTCAAAATTTTATCATGACTTTTAGATGTTTTCAAACTTGTTTTGAGTTCTATTAAAACTTAATTATTTATTTTAATTTTTAGACTTTGTAAACATTTAGTTTATTTGAGTAAAGTTTAAAAAAGGTTATTACTTTTCAAAAAAAAAAAAAAAAATCACGTAAAACTAACAAGTTCGAAACTATAAAACCCAAACCCTAAAATAAATAAAATTTAAAAAAATTTATATTTAACTACGAGTCAAAGTACTTAAATAATTTTTGTAGCATATAATTATTCTTAAACAATTAACACGTAAAAAACAAATATTAAAAAAAAGTTTTGAGATTTAAGATTTGAAACAAAAACCTTAGAAATGAATGAAAAAAATGTTATTTTCTGTTAATCATTATCAATCTACCGCCTTTGAAATTCGAACCTAGAAAAAATTTTAAATAAACAAACATTAAAACGTCATTTAATGAAAAAAAAAAAGATTTTTAAAATCCATTTGTCTGATTTGAATTTGAAGTTTTTGTACTTTGACTCATTTTACTTTTTACTCATCTTCAAAACTAGTTATGGAATTTTTTTACGCAGACCAAAAGAATCAAACCAAAATTATTGAAATCGAGTTCAAGGTTATTTTTAAAAATGGTCAAACAAACAAGATCTTTTTATTTCCATTTTGGCTAGAAACTGAAATGAAAACGAAATGTCAAATTTCTTAAATCAGGTGTTGACAATGCGGAACTGTTTACACTAGTCGAAATGTTTGAATCGTTAGGTTTGAATTAAGAAAATCTAAAACAAAAAATTTGTAAAGAAGTTCTTCTGAATGGTCTAGTTATTTTGTTATATCATTATCTCCAAGTTCTTGATGTTTAATTAACTTAAAAATATGTTTCGTTGATTTCAGACAAGGTTTCAATTTTCGTTGTCTCTTTTATGTTCTTATTCTCTGCTCTTGAGAATTGCAGCTGCTTTCAAAATAAATTTAAAATCTTCAGGGTTGCATTAATTTCGAATACCTACAGATATTCTTAATGCACTTTTTCAATGATTTTTTTAAAACAAGATTTTATTTTAAAACTGACCTCAGATTAAGAAAAAATGTAATACTTTAATAACTTGTAGTTTTCAATGAAATTCATGATGAGTTTGCTAAATTTTGAGGTTACATTTTTAGTAACAATTAAAATATGAATCAGCTTAAATAATTTATTCTTAGAAGAATTTTTCGAAATTAAAAAAAGGGAAAAAAAGGGATTTTTTTAAAAATTCAAAAATTCACTTTTTAAAGGAAATTTTCAAAAATTCTCGTTTTAAATCAAATTTTTCAAAAATTCACTTTTTAAAGGGAATTTTTCAAAAAATCACTTTTAAAGGGAATTTTTCAAAAATTCTTTTTTTTAAAGGGAATTTTTTAAAAATTCACTTTTTAAAGGGAATTTTTCAAAAATTCTCTTTTTAAATGGAATTTTTCACAAATTCTCGTTTAAAAGGGAATTTTTCAAAAATTCGCTTTTTAAAGGAAATTTTTCAAAAAATCAATTTTTAAAGGGAATTTTTCGAAAACTCAGTTTAAAGGTAATTTAAAAAAAAATTCAAAAATTCACTTTTTAAAGGTAATTTTTTAAAAATTCATTTTTTAAAGGGAATTTTTCAAAAATTCAGTTTAAAGGCAATTAAAAAAAAAATTCAAAAATTCACATTTTAAAGGGAATTTTTCATAAATTAATTTTTTGAGGGAATTTCTTAAATATTATCGTTTTAAATAAAATTTTTCAAAAATGATCGTTTTAGAGGAAATTTTCCAAAAATTCACTTTTCAAAGGAAATTTTTCAAAAATTAAATTTTTAAAGTGAATTTTTCAAAAATTCACTTCTTAAAGGGATTTTTTCAAAAATACTCATTTTAAAGGGAATTTTTAAAAATTCTCGTTTTGAAGGGAATTTCAAAAAAAAAATCATTTTTTAAAGGGAATTTTTAAAAAAGTTTTCAAAAACTCACTTTTAAAAGAGAATTTTTCAAATATTCCCGTTTTAGAGGGAATTTTTTTAAAAATCAATTTTTAAAGGGAATTTTTCAAAAATTTTTGTTTAAAAGAACATTTTTCAAAAATTCACTTATTAAAGGGAATTTTTCAAAAATTCTCGTTTTAAAGGGAATTTTTCAAAAATTCACTTTTAAAAGGGAATTTTTTAAAAATTCACATATAAAGGGAATTTTTTAAAAGAGTTTTTTAAAAATTCACTTTTTAAAGGGAATTTTTTAAAATCTCTCGTTTTAAAGGGAATTTTTCAAAAATTCACATTTTAAAGGAAATTTTCCAAAATTCCTCGTTTTAAAAGGAATTTTTTAAAAATTCTTGTTTTAAAGGAAATTTTTCAAAAACTCTCGTTTTAATGGGATTTTTTCAAAAATTTTCGTTTTAAAGGGAATTTCTCAAAAATTAACTAAAAAAATCACATTTTAAAGAAAATTTGTGTTTTAAAGGAGTTTTTTCAAAAATTCAGTTTTTAAAGCGCAATTTTTTTAAAAAAGGTACACTTTTTAAAGGGAATTTTTCAATAATTAAGTTTTTAAAGGAAATTTTTCAAAAATTAAGTTTTTAAAAAAAATTTTTCAACAATTCTCGTTTTAAATTGAATTTTTTAAAAATTTACTTTATAAAGATAATTTTTTAAAAATTCACTTTTAAATTGAATTTTTCAAAAATTCACTTTTTCTCTCTTCTTCTTCTCAAAATTTCTCTTTTTAAAGGGACATTTTCGAAAATTCACTTTTTAAAGGAAATTTTTCAAAAATTCACTTTTTAAAGGGAATTTTTGAAAAATTCTCGTTTAAAATTGAATTTTTCAAAAATTCACTTGTTAAAGGAAATTTTCAAAAATTCATTTTTTAAAGGAAATTTTTTACAAATTCACTTTTTAAAGAGAATTTTCAAAATTCGCTTTTTATAGGAAATTTTTTTAAAAATTCCCCTTTTAAAGAGAATTTTTCAAAAATTCTCGTTTTAAATGGAATTTTTCAAAAACTCTCGGTTTAAATGGAATTTTTCAAAAATTCCATTTAAAGGGAATTTTTCAAAAATTCACTTCTTAAAGGAAAAAAATTCTCGTTTTAAAGGAAATTTTTAAAAAATTCTCGGTTTTTTAAATTGCACTTTTTAAATTGAATTTTAAAAAATTGAATGTTTCAAAAATTCACTTTTAAAGGGAATTTTTCAAAAATTCTCGTTTTAAATTGAATTTTTTAAAAATTTTCGTTTTAAAGGGAATAAATATAAATAAATTAAATTTTTAAAGGGAATTTTTCAAAACTTCAATTTTAAAGGAAATTTTTTTTTAAAAAATCACTTTTTAAAGGAAATTTTTCAAAAATTCACTTTTTGATAAATTTTTCAAAAATTTACTTTTTGAGGGGAATTTTTCAAAAATTTACTTTTTAAGCGGAATTTTTCAAAAATTCATATTTTAAAGGGAATTTTTTTCAATTTTTAAAGGTAGTTTTTTAAAAATTCAATTTTAAAGGGAATTTTTAAGAAATTTACTTTTTAAACGGAATTTAAGGGAATTATTGTTCAAAAATTTTTTAAAGGAAATTTTTAAAAATATGCTTTTTAGAGGGAATTTTTCAAGAATTCACTTTTTATAGAAAAGAGAATTTTTTTTAAATTTGTGATTTAAAGGGAATTTTTAAAAAATTCTCGTTTTAAAGGAAATTTTTTAAAAATTCTCTTTTTAAAGGCAATTTTTAAAAAATTCTCTTTTTAAATAGAATTTTTAAAAATTTCTAGTTTTAAAGAAAATTTTTCAAAAATTAACTTTTTAAAGGAAATTTTAAAAAAATTAACTTTTTAAAGAAAATTTTTTAAAAATTTGTGTTTTAAAGGGAATTTTTAAAAAATTCTGGTTTTAAAGGAAATTTTTTAAAAATTCTCTTTTTAAAGGGAATTTTTTAAAAATTCTCTTTTTAAATAGAATTTTTCAAAATTTCTTGTTTTAAAGAAAATTTTCCAAAAATTCACTTATTAAAGAAAATTTTTAAAAAATTAACTTTTTAAAGAAAATTTTTTAAAAATTCGTGTTTCAAATGAAATTTTTCAATATTTCAATATTTTAAAGGGAATTTTTTAAAAATTCACTTTTTATAGAAAATTTTTCAAAAATTCACTTATTAAAGGAAATTTTTCACTTTTTGAAGAGAATTTTTCAAAAATTCTCGTTTTTTTTAAACGAAATTTTTTAAAAATTTACTTTTTAAAGGGAAGTTTTTAAAAATTATCGTTTTAAAGGGCTTAAGTTACAAAAGATATGAGACATATAAAACAAACTTACCATCCAATAATCTTTTGAGTTCTTCTGTGCCATTCTTGATATTTTCGGGAGTTTCTCTAAGTTCACGTAGGGCCACGCCTTTGGCAAACTCCGAGGGTTCACCCAATTCAAATTGTAACTTATAGTCACCCACCATAATGGCAGGCAGATCTGAGATATCCGTAATCATTGTAGGGATCTCTGGAAAATGAAAAGAAAAGTAAATTTATTGAAAATCGGGATTAAATGCTTAAAGTAGGCGAAGAAAGCCCTAATTCATAAACGAAAAATAATGATATGACAAACTTATGAAACAAATTCGAAACAAAATCGAAATTCTGACAATAAGCCTTTGATAATTTTATAACTCATTTATGATTTAGGTGGTAAGTATCTAAATTCCCATAATAGGGGGGGGGTAAGTATCTTAACCCCCACAATGAGAATTTGATAATGTTATGACTCGTTTATGAATTAGTGGTGATGTATCTAAATTATATTAAGATTAATTGTGATTGAAAGTTAATTGTGAATGAAATTAAAATGTTAATTGTTTAAGTATTGAAATTAGTGTGAGCATCAAGTTTCTAATGAGTTAAGAGTATAATCATTTACTGTTAACAAAAAAGCTTTCAAATACAGGAAAGCTTAAGTGTCAAAGATCTTCTAAACTACGTGAGATTCAATTTGAAAAAGCCAAGAGAAATCAAGTAATTAAACGACTTATGTATCTATTTACTTATCTAATTTATTGGACTTTTAACGCTACTAGGGGTCATTAAAAGTCTAACCCTAATTTGATATCTCTATAATTAGAAAAAAATGGAAATTTTAATGGTATTTTTTAATGACTTTTAATTTATTTCTTAGATATTTTTTTTTTTTTACTTTGTAATAATAACATTTAGTAATTATTAGCAATTAAATTAAAATTAGCCAAGTTTCTTGGATACATACTCGACGAGATTGATTGTATTGACTTTCTTATAAGATCTAATAAATAACTAATTACTGAGTAATGAATTATTTATAAAAATCACTGTAATAACCACGTGTCTCTTTAGAATAATAAAATTAATTAATTTTAAATAATTTTGTTATCGAATAATTTATACAAAAGGAATTTGCCAGCAAAACTTTCAACACTCGAAAGAAATTAAACAAATTTAAAAACTGTTAAAAATATGGACTTTGCTCTAGTCAGTCAATCATCATACAACCATCAATCAATCGTTAAAAAAATCATCAAACTACTGTCATAAAATCGCCAGTTAATCGTGAAACAATTATCAAACAATCATTAAAAATCTTCAAACAGTCATCGGTCAATCAATCATCAAACAACGATCAAACAATCATCAAATAATTATGAAAAATCTTCAAACAATCGTCAGTCGAACTATTCCGGTATGTGATGGAAATCGATCGTTTTCAAATCGTGCATTTGTCCAGCCGTTCTCAAGATATGCAATTTTAAGGAAAAGGGGAATTTTATCCCCATTTTTCGATTCCCAAGTCCTCGTTGGTCCATTTTCAAAAAATTCAAAAAGCGAAAAACTATACTATAGTATGAAAATATCCACATTTAAAACTTTAATTAATCGTTTTCATCTTATCCTCCATATTTGTCAATTTGAATATTTGACTTATATGGGAGGGTCACGCCCATTTTAGATTTCCAAAAAAAAAAAAAAAAAACGTAGCCTGCTTTATCCTCCTTATATAACGTAAAAATTAAAGAAAAATCGGTCATCCATATTTGTCATTATTAATATTTTACTTATATGGAAGGGGTCACGCCCACTTGAGATTTCAAAAAAAAAACCCTAGACTATTTTACCCGCCAGTCAAACCTTAATATACTGTCGAAATTTCAGAAAAATCAGTCCGCTCGGTCATCTATATTTGTCATTTTTAATATATGAGTTATATGGGAGGGTTCGCGCCCACTTGAGGTTTCAGAAAACTACCCTACTTTCTTAGAGCCATTCCGACGTATTTAGTCTAAGGGTATTAGATAATTGTACTTGCTAAAGTACGAAACTGTAGCGTCTGTTCAACATGTTAGTTGCGGCTGCAAGCGGACGTCTGTCTCGGATCGAGCGGCTCGCTTTACAAACGTGTCTCTTGTCTTTGCACTTACGATGTTTTAAGCGAGCGATTAACCAAGGGGTAATCAAGCGAGAAATCCCCCTGCTACGGCAGCTGGCACAAGGATTTTGGAGTTGCCTAATCTATGGCACCGCCTTGGTATAGCAGGTTAGTCATCCGCCTAGCATACCAGAGGCCCAAGTTCGATCCCTGGCCAGACTCACTTGAAAAAATAAATTTTCAAAAAAGCGGCGGTTCACCTCATAACTCAGCTAACCACTGGTTATTGAGTATTAGGCTATGTAAAACTTCTCTAACTAATGCATTTGCCGTTCGGAGCCGGCGTTAAAAACGTAGGTCCCTCGTAGGCTCGTAGGCTATCTCGAAATCGGCTCTAACGATTTTGACAAAATTTAAACACTGGGTACCTTTTTTTCCGTATAAATCGAACATGAAGGTACATTTGGAAGTTTTACCGCTGAGGGGGTAAAAAACGGGGAAAAAGGGGGATAAAGTCGAAAACGTTATATCTTCTAAAGTAATAGGTATCGAAACAAAATTAAAATTAAGTTTTGAACAGCTATGAAAATAAGCAGACAGGTGTTTGGTACTTTTTTGAAACTATGTCCGAAAGGGGGTAAGTAAGGGTGAAAATAGTTTTTTGGTACTTTTTTAACCCACTCTTATTTTTAAAACCAAAGAATATAAAAAGGAACTTTGTACTGCAGTCAATAGATATGAAAGAAATATTGAACACGTTTTGGTACTTTTTAGATTTTGAGCCCAAAATGGGTAAAAAAGGGATAAAATAATAACTTAACATCTCAAAAAAAATATAAATATAAATTATGTTACGTGCGTTTTAATAAAATTTAGCGAATTCAATTGGTGCTGAAGAAGTGCCAAATATGCATATGGAACTTTTTTGAAATTAGGGGATAAAAAGGGGAAAAAAGTAGTAATATTATAACTTTAAAACAAATTAATGTTTGTCAGTATGTATGTTTTTTAAAGAAAAGTAAACTATGCATTTGATCATGTTATCATGCTCCTTAGCGAAGATGTTGCGGATAAGCCGGCAAAGGTTTTTAAGTTGGTAAGACTAATTTCCGAAAGGTGGCGCCACTGAAAATTACTAAAAATTAATTAAATCGTAAACTGTGCATTTGATCATACTATGATCTTTAGCAAAGTTGTAGCGCATGAGCCGGCGGAGGTTTCTTAGTTGGTGTAAACAATTTCCGACAGGTGGCGCTGCTGAAAATGACTCAAAGTGAGCTAAATCGTAAACTGTGTACTTGATCATGCTATGATTTTTAGCAAAGCTGTTGCGGATAAGCCGACAAAGGTTTATTAATTGGTATGATCAAAGTCCGACAGGTGGCGCCATTGAAAATTACTCAAAATGAATTAAACCGACGGAGGTTGCTGTTGGTATGACCAATTTCCAAAATTATTCAAAATTAGTTAAACTGTAAACTATGCAAAGTATGTAAACTATGTGTTGTTTGGACAAAATAAATCAAATAAATCAAAATTAACTGAATATTTATGCAATGTCTTTCCTCTAAATTTATTTTAGTACTTTATAAATTAAATATATAAAAATTTTAAAATTTGCCTCAAAATGCTTATCATAAAGCTTCGAGCAAGGCTCGGTCAACCAGGTACTATATATAACACAGTACGACAGTGGTTGGTACACATGAGAAATGTTAACAGAACATGAAAATAGGCTTAAAATAAAGAAATACGTATCTCGGCGTTTTGCTGTAGCACGTCAGAATTTTAAGAAAATCGATTTTAAAGATTCGAGGGACCGAGGAGGTTCACTTGTAACATAATACTATTATAAAAAGTTCTATAAAAATAGAATGGGTGAACCGATTTAAATGCTTGAGCCAGTTTTGAAAAGGGATTTAAATTCGGATTTGTTTTAATTAAAAAAAAACAATTTTTCTAGCTAGATGGCGCTTTAATTTTCACGTAAAATTAAAAAATAATTAAGGCGCAGATAAGAAGTAATGACAAACTTAGAAACGATCGACCGCCATATGGATCAAGTCCCAGACGACTGGTTTTAATGTTTTCTAATTGCAGAATTGTATTTTAAATGAATTTCGTACATTTTTTTTGGATATTTTTTAATTTTACATGAAAACTCAAGCGTCCTCTAGCGGAAAAATATGTTAATAAAAACAAATCCAAATTTAATTCCCTTTTCAAAACTGGTTCAAGCATTTAAATCGGTTCAGCCATTCTATTTTTATAGAACTTTTTATAATAGTATTACGTTACAAGTGAACCTCCACGGTCTTGGATCTTTGAAATCGATTTTCGTAAAATTCTGACGTGCTACAGCAAAACGCCGAGACACGTATTTCTTTATTTTAAGCATATTTTCATATTCTGTTAATATTACTCATGTGTACTCAAAAAAATTTGATTTTGTCGTACTGTGTAAGAACATCCTGATGAATGAATCAAATTCTATCCAAAGAAATCGAGCTATAAAAACTAATATTGGCATAAAATAAAGTTTAAAGTTTGCGACATGGAACGTTCGCTCGCTATACGAAACTGGAAAAGTAGAACCACTAAGGCGTGAAATGATCGATTATAAAATTGATTTGGTGGCGGTGGAGGCTAATGGCAATAAAACTAAAGACTAAAGCTCGTAATATGATAATTATCAATGTCTACGCTCCTACTCAAATCCAATCTGAAAACGACAAAGACGAATTTTACGATGTATTAAGCAGTTGGATGAACAGTAACGCACATAATTGTGACATTACTATGATACTTGGCGACTTTAACGCCAAAGTTGGCTCAAACAACACCGGTTTGGAACACTAAATTGGCGGGCACGGTGTCGGAGTAAGAAACGACAACGGAGAAAGATTAATCGAACTATGCTGTGAAAGGAAACTGGTTGTAGGTGGCACAGTTTTTCCTCATAAGCTCCACCATAAATTAACTTGGATATCGCCGAACGGTTTCACTAAGAACCAAATTGATCACATTTTGAACAACTTTAAGTTTCGATCATCTTTACTTGATGTACGCTTGAGTCGCGGAACAGATATAAACAATCTAAAGTTCGATTGAAAGTAGCGGCTCTGAGGTCAGAAACGGCAAAAGCCAATCGGAAAATTGATGTTGAGAAACTGGAATTAGAGCGACATCGAAATGCCTTTATTACATCCATAAGGAATCGGCTTTCAGATGCTGTAAACAACAACGAAGCAAATATAAACGAAATTGCAAGCTGTGTCACTCGGACATACAATGACATTGGTCAACAAACGTTAGGTTTTAAAGACCATAAAAGGAAAGTATGGCTTACCCAAACAACATGGGACCTGGTTGAACGACGTACTCGTAAAACCATAAAAAATACAATTTTAAATGCAAACGTGGATGTTGAGGAGCTTAGTGCAATATACCGTGACCTATCCAACAAAATAAAAAGGTCTGCAAGGAGGGACAAGAGAATGTGGGTAGATGAACAAGCGAGCCAAGCTGAGTCAGCTGCAAGTAAAGGCGACATGAGGACCTTATACAATATATCAAGGGCGTTGTGGGGCAAACCTACTTACACCAACAGTCCCATTCTGAGTAGTAGCGGTACACTTCTCTCAACCTCGGATGAACAATTAATACGATGGATTGAACACTTCCAGTCAACATTAAACAATCCCATTGGATTAGAAGAACTGACGGAAGTGCAAAATGAAACCAACCATGACTGTTTATTCAATGGAATTTCAGACAGCCCACCAACAATACAAGAAGTTAAGAACGCCATTAAAAGCCTTAAGCGCAACAAGTCAACGGGCAATGACAATATCTCAGCGGAGATGCTTTTATGTGGTGTTGAAGAATCGGTGAGACTATGGTACTCATTTGTGCGTAAAATATGGGAAGAATAAGCTCTACCAACCTCCTGGAATGAAGGTATACTAGTCAAAATACTAAAAAAGGGTGACTCCAAAGACTGCAATAACTACAGGGGAATAAAACTTCTTCCAATACCGAGCAAAATACCAAGTCGAGTAATTTTGAATAGAACGTCTGCCGCAGTTTCCGCAACACTCCGCGAAAATCAGTTTGAGTACAGAGAGAATCGATCTTGTGTGGATCTAATCAATACAGTAAGAATAGTACTGTACATTTATCAAGCGTTTATCGACTTTATGAAGGCCTTCGACAATGTCAACAGGAGCTATCATAAAGGTAAATTGTCTAATCCGTTAAACCATCCCACTGTGCAATGGTAAATAGGTGTGGTTTGGAAAAAATGTATTAGGATCGGGCTAGGGGGAACCTTATACTCCATACAAACAAAGTACTTATTTACCTATATCTTTAAAGCTATTAAAGATAAAGTCTTCATACTTTGTTCAAAGATCATTTTCGTTAAAGACCTACGGTTGGCTAAAAATAAGCAAGATCGGAGGAGGAAGAGTTTCATTCTCAGAGAAAAAAAATTCTTCGTAAAGCGTATCTTGAGAAGAATTAGAAAAGATATCAGTAAAATTATAGATGCAGTTTGTACAAGCGACATTTGGATAATTTTTATCAATGAAAAGCAGGATCAGCTAAGGGAGATTAGGCTCTAATGATTGTGTAACTTCTTAACTATAAAAGTTATAGGGTTTAAACTAACTAAGAATAGTTTTCGTATTTAGTTAAAACAGAAATAAGCAGGATAGGAGCAGCGAGATCTTTGTATTTCTCGATATACATTTTGGTGACATATAAATGTATGTACAATATTGTCACGAATTTTTAAATTCTCCGCCCCATTGTGCAAAGTTCACTATTTATAATTCTTACCCTAGTCTGCTTGTCTCTATAAGCAGAACAACATTTTTCTCTTAATGTTTTGCTGTAAGAGTAGAGCAATATTTTTCTCTTTATCTGCACTCTGTCCCTCTGTTGCTGTTAACTTCAGATAATCCATTTGTGCAACGTATGTGTGAGTGTGTTCTTGATCATGTGAGAATGTATTGGAACATCCATGAACATTCGTAGGACGCATTGTAAGTGTAATCGACGACAACAGCTCTTTGTTTACATCTGCAGAAAATGCTAGAAACTCACTTTTCTACTATAAAAGGCTGACGAACTGCTATTGTGGCAGAGTTTTAATTGTGACGCGTATAAGAGAACAGTGAGACTAAGAATATTTGTGAAGTGTATTTAAGTGATTAACTCTAAAGTTAATAAAACTATAACGTTGTAGAACTACATAAAGTGCTTTAATTTTGTTTCCGGCTGTTTGCAAAAAGAATTCCTTCCACGTTTTTACAGGAAAAAACGTAACAATACCTTGATTTGTGTGGTACCAAGGTAGGATAAAGATTTCTAAACTTGGAATATAAAGGATCAACTAAGGTTGTAAAAAATACTCAATTCAAAAGATAAACTAGGGTTATTTTTGAGTTATAAAGGGTGGCTAAATTGTAAGGGCCGATGTTGAATGTGAACCACACCTAAACGCCAAGTTTTTTTCCGAACTTTATTTGACATTTCTCTATTTCAGACTTACTCAATTTGAACCATGGAGAGATACACAATCCAACAAGGTGTTAAAGTTATCCAGACTTATTATGAAAATGGGCGTTCAAATCAAAATGCATATCGTGCACTTCGTGATTTTTTTGGTCAATTTGATCGTCCAAATGTGCGTACAATCGCAAAAATTGTAGAAAAATTCGAGCAAACCGGGTCGGTAGAAGATGTGAGAACACCAGTGCATGCTCGTACAGCTCGTACTGCCGAAAATATTGCTGCTGTTCGCGATAGTGTGGCTGAAGAGCCGTCCACCTCAACTCGTCGTCGTGCCCAACAATTGCAATTCTCACGCTAGTCGTTGATGAACATTATGCATAAAGACTTGCATTTACACGCTTACAAGGTGCAATTGGCTCAAGAACTAAAGCCTCTTGACCATTCCAAACGTCATGAATGGGCAGAATGGTGGCAAGAAATGGCAACAGTGGATGATCAATTTTCGAAGAAAATAATCTTCAGTGATGAAGCACATTTTCACCTCCGTGGATTTGTCAATAAACAGAATTGCCGCATTTGGGCGAATGAGAATCTATGAGTGATTGTCGAAAACCCAATGCACCCACAAAGAGTGACTGTTTGGTGCGGTTTATGGGCTGGCGTCATCATCGGGCCGTATTTTTTCCAAAATGAGGCCGGTCTGGCAGTTACTGTGAATGGTGTTCGCTATCGTGAGATGATAACGAACTTTTTATGGCCCGAATTGGAAGATATGGATGTGAACGATATGTGGTTTCAGCAGGACGGTGCCACTTGCCACACAGCTAACGAAACAATGGCTCTTGTTCAATGGCCGTGTTATCTCACGTAATGTCGATGTCAATTGGCCGCCAAGATCATGTGATTTGACACCGTTGGACTTTTTTCCTTGGGGTTATTTGAAAGAAAAGGTGCACGTCGATAAGCCAGCAACAATTCAAGAGCTATAGGAAGAGATAATTCGGCACATTAACGGCATAGAACCTCCATTATGCCTCAGGGTCATCGAAAATTTGGACCATCGGATGGAGGTGTGTCGCCGTGGTCGCGACGCCCATTTGGCCGATATTTTGTTCCATGCATAATTGAGTAATACCAATATATCATAATAAAATAAAATTACAATAATTTCCTAAATAGTTTGTGTTTAATTCAAAATCAACATCGGCCCTTGAAATTTAAGCACCCGATAGATTGGTTAGAAAAGAGACAATATTATATAGATAAACTTGTAAAATATCCGAACTTAAACCTAGTTTTTACCAAGATCTACATAAGTGTAATATTTAAATCTAGATAAAGGTGCAAATATTTCAAATTACTACAAAGATTCCCAAATTCTACAAAAGTTTTAATTTTTAGAAAAATTTCAGATTGTTACTTACTCATTTTTGTGGTGATTTGTGTATATTTCGTGTTTTCTAATGTTTTGAAATTTTTGTGTTGAGTTTGTGTTGTTTTAAACAATTAAATATTTAAACGTTTTTTTGTAAAAAGTGTTTTTTTTTTGTGATATTTTAAAAATATTTGTTGAAACCTTAAGATGAGTAAAATATTATTGTTGATTTAAGAAAATTGAAATGAATGATTTTATTATAAATTTCACTTAGTTACAGTTTTTTTTTAGAATTTTTAAGCATTTATTTCAAATTTATTTATTTATTTAAGTAGCAAAAATATTTAATTTAATTATTAAGCCTTTCCAGGGCTTTCAAGCGTTAAATCAAACAAGTTAATATTCTAGTTTTTTTTTTGTCTGTTGCAATATCTTGATATTCAAAATTAATATTGAATTTAGCATTAACCTTTCTAATAATAACAATTGCATAATATTTATAATTATAAGAGGCTTTGAGTTTCAAAACAATATTGAATTATTGTTAATTGCATTAATAATATTTTTTTGTTGTAATTTTCAAAACCTGTTTGATTACCTCCAAAAGCCTTAGGAGGTGAATTTCTTTAGAACTGGCCTTAAATAATTATTTAAATTAATAATTAATTATATTAATTATAGACAATTTCACAATGTTTTAATTAAATTTTGAATAATGAGATTTGTTTTTAATTCGAACACAAGATAAATTCAAAATAAATGCATTAAAATGTTGTAAGTCGATGATTAAGGAGTTTAAGTGGGTTTTTCAAAAGATTAACATTTGATGAGATAAACTTTGGTTTTAAAATATACTCAATTTAAACAAAAACTCTCTTTCTGTCTTTATATCTATCACTCTCTCTCTCTCTAATCTGATCCTCAGTTCCAGAGTTAAACTTTACTTATAAACGATCTTTATCAATTTTCTATCTTCAAGAGCTAAACTTTGCTTATAAGAGTTCCTTAGAGATCAATTTTGGGATCTCCACGATCTTCATTCAATCTAGCGATCTTCTTCAGTGTAAAGATCAATTTTAGTTAAAAAAAATCCTCATTCTAGAGATCAACTTGTGTTGTAAAAGATCAATACAAGTTCAAGATCAATACAAGTTCAAGAGTAAAGTAACCTCATTCTAAAGATCTTCACTCTAGAGATCAACTACAATTACGAAAGACTCACATTCTAGGGATCAACTTTCGTAATAAAAGATCATCGCTATAGAGCAGTGATGCCCTTTGCATTTGGGCATCTCTGCTCTAGATATCAATTTTGGTTATAAAAGATTCTCACGCTAGAAATATCTGGAAATAATCATTAAATGTTTAAGATCTTGATTCAATAAATCATTATTTATTACATCTAGACTTTACATCTAAACTTTACATCTAAACTTTGGTTCTAAATGATACTTAGTTTTAACATAAACTCTCTTTCTGCCTTTTAATATATTCCTCTTTTTCTCTCTAATCAGATCCTCGGTTCTACACTTAAGCTTTTGTTATAAACGATCTTCATCGATTTTTGACCTTAACTGTGCTTATAAGAGATCCTTTTTCTAGAGATCAATTTTGGGATCTTGACGATCTTCATTATATATAAAATTTCTTGGCTCTAGAGATCCACTTGTGTATCAAACGATCAATACAAGTTCAAGAGGTAAACTTTGGTTGTAAAGTAACCTCATTTTAAAGATCTACACTCTAGAGATCAACTACAAGATCGTCGCTGAAGAGCAGTGATGCCCTATTGCATTTGGGCATCTCTGCTCTAGAGATCAACTTTGGTTACAGAAGATTCTCATTCTAGAAATTAGCTTTGAATGTTTAAGATCTTGATTCTAGAAATCATTATTTAATACATCTAGGGATCAACTGGGTATAAAATAATTCTAGAGAGGGTATAAAATCATTCTAGAGATGAACTTCCTTTAAAAAGATCCCCCGTTTAGAGATAATCTTTGGTTGAAAAAGATTATCATTCATCATTACTCTAGAACAAGGATGCCCAAGCCCTATGTGCTTTCGTATGGTTAGCTCCTAAGCACTGACGACAGCGATCATCAATGAAGACTTTTGTATGTTTTAGATTATACAACAAAAAATTTTGAATAAAAATTAGCTTTTCTTTAAATGTATTGGTATTTGCTCCTACATAAAGAACTTTTGGGCACTCTTGATCTAAAATCATTACTAAATGCCCCTAAATCTTTTAATTACATTAAACTAAAAATTACATTCAATTTGTTAGATTTAAGTAGATTTAAGACTAAGCCTAAACGAAGGTTCTGTGATTCGAACTCATTCTTCAAAACTGGTTCTTTACTTGAGACCTTGGGTCTTTAAAGCTAAGAATTCTAGACCTTCAAAAAGAGTTATAATAGGGGGCTAAATGTTCTTTAAACCATAGAGATCATAGAGTATAAAGTCTGTCCGAAAACTCGGACTGCCAAGCGGAGAGAGTCTCTGAAATTAGGTCGATCCATACTTTGACTGTAAAAATATGAAGATTTCGAAGATCGATCCAGACTGTACAAAATATGAAAATTTCGAAGATCGCAAATGTTTGTTTTTAGAAAAACATTTGGTCGAGGGCGCTAAGTGCTGATGACGTCCTGTGGCGGGACAGACATTGCAATCTACTAGCCGCGTACAAAAATAATTTTTTCAGTTTTTTTTCCATAATTTACTTTCCAATTTTCAAAATTAATAATTTGAAAATTCAATGAACTCAAGCCTGATGAAACCTAATTTTTCGAAAAATATGAAGATCGCATTTTTTTTGTATGAAGATCTTTACAAAAATATGAAGATCGCGATTTTTTTATTAAGATTCCAAAATTTTAAAAGAAAAATAAGACCTACAAATTTTCTTATAGAAAAATATAAAGATCGGACAATTTTTTTATAGAAAATTATTAAGATCTCAAATTCTTCTAAAGAAAAATATGAAGGTCATAAAAAGATCGCAAATTTTTCTATAGAAAAAAAAATTTATAGAAAATTATTAAGATCTCAAATTCTTCTAAAGAAAAATATGAAGGTCATAAAAAGATCGCAAATTTTTCTATAGAAAAATTTTCGATGGAAAAAATATGAAGATCGCACATTTTTCTTTAGAAAAAGTATGAAAATACCACATTTTTCTATAGAAAAATATGAAGATCGCAATTTTTCTAAAAAAAAAAAATATGAAGATTGAAATTTTTTATAAAGAAAAATATGAAGATCGCATTTTTTTTTAAAGAAAAATATGAAGTTCGCAATTTTTTCTAAAGAAAATAAGAAAATCTTGATTTTTTCTAAAGAAAACTATGAAGATCGCAAATTTTTCTAAAGAAAAATATGACGATCGCAACTTTTCTTAAAGAAAATTAGAATATCTCCATTTTTTTCTAAAGAAAATATGAAGATCGCAATTTTTTGAAAAGGAAAATATGAAAATCACAATTTTTTCTAAAGAAAAAAGATCGAATATTTTTCTATACAGAAAAATTTGCGATCATTTTTCTATAGAAAAAGTATGAAGATCGCACATTTTTCTATAGATAAATATGAAGATCGCAATTTTTCTAAAAAAAAAAAATATGAAGATCGCAATTTTTTCTAAAGAAAATAGGAAGATCTCGATTTTTTCTAAAGAAAACAATGAAGATCGCAAATTTTTCTAAAGAAAAATATGACGATCACAAATTTTCTTAAAGAAAATAAGAATATCTCCATTTTTTCTAAAGAAAATATGAAGATCGCAATTTTTTGTAAAGAAAAATATGAAAATTGCAATTTTTTCTAAAGAAAAATATAAAGATCGAAAGTTTTTCTAAAGAAAACTATGAAGATCGCAAATTTTTCTAAAGAAAAATATGAAGATCGCAATTTTTCCTTAAGAAGATCTTAATTTTTTCTAAAGAAAATAAAAAGATCTCAGTTTTTTCTAAAGAAAAATAAGAAGATCACATTTTTTTCTAAAGAAAAATATGAAAATCGCAATTTTTACTATAGAAAAATATGAAGACCGCGATTTTTGTAAAGAAAAATATGAAGATCGCAATTTTTTGTAAAAAAAAATATGAAGATCGCAATTTTTTCTAAAGAAAATAAAAAGATCTCAATTTTTTCTAAAGAAAAATATGAAGATCACAATTTTTTCTAAAGAAAAATATGAAAATCGCAATTTTTTCTATAAAAAAATATGTAGTTTGCAAATTTTCGATATAAAATATAAACATTTAAAATTTTTCTATAGAAAAAATGAAGATCGCAATTTTTTTTATAGAAAAAAATGAATATCTCAAACTTTCTATAGAAAAAGTATGAAGATCGAAATTTTTTCAACTGAAAAATATGAAGATCTCAAAATGTTCTATAGAAAAATATAAATAATATATAGAAAAATATAAATAATATATGAAGTTCGCACGTTTTTCTATATAAAAATATAAATATTTAAAAAATTGAAGATCTCACAATTTTATTTAGAAAAAATATGAGGATCGCACAATTTCTATAGAAAAATATGAAGATCGCTAATTTTCTATACAAAAAATATAAAGATCGCTCATTTTTTTTATAGAAAAAAATTATGATCGAAATTTTTTCTACAGAATAATATAAAGATCTCAAAATTTTCTATGGAAAAATATGAAGATGGCACATTTTTCTATATAAATATATGAATATTTAAAAATTTTCTATACAAAAATATGAAGATCGGAAAAATTTCTATAAAAAAAGAGAAGATCTTAATTAATTTTCTATAAAAAAACATGAAGATCGCAAATTTTTTTTTAAAAAAGATATGAAGTTTGCAATTTTTTCATAAAAAAATATGAAGATCGCAAATTTTTTTAAAGATCGCAGCGAAGATCTCAAGATATTCTATAGAAAAATATGAAGATCGCAAATTTTTCTATAGAAAAATATGAAGATCAGAAATTTTTCTATAGAAAAATATGAAGATCGCAAATTTTTTATAGATCGCAAAGAAGATCTCAAAATTTTCTATAAAAAAAGGGTGAAGATCGCAAATTTTTCTATGGAAAAGTATGAAGTTCGCAAAATTTTAATTGGTCGCAACGAAGATTTTAAAATTTTGTATAGAAAAATATGAAGATCGCAAAATTTTCTTTAGAAAAATATGAAAATCTTAAAATTTTCTATAAAAAAACAACATGAAGATTGCAAATTTTGCCATAAAAAAATATCAAGATCGCAAATTTTGCCATAAAAAATATGAAGATCATAAATTTTTCTATAGAAAAATATGAAGATCGCAAATTTTCTATACAAAAAATATAAAGATTGCTCATTTTTCTATAAAAAAAAATTAAGATCGATTTTTTTTCTACAGAATAATTAAAGATCTCAAAATTTTCTATAGAAAAATATGAAGATGGCACATTTTTCTATATAAATATATAAATATTTAAAAAGTTTCTACACAAAAATATGAAGATCGGAAAAATTTCTATAAAAAAAGAGAAGATCTTAATTAATTTCCTATAAAAAAACATGAAGATCGCAAATTTTTTTAAAAAAGATATTAAGTTTGCAATTTTTTCATAAAAAAATATGAAGATCGCAAATTTTTTTAAAGATCGCAGCGAAGATCTCAAGATATTCTATAGAAAAATATGAAGATCGCCAATTTTTCTATAGAAAAATATAAAGATCAGAAATTTTTCTATAGAAAAATATGAAGATCGCAAATTTTTTATAGATCGCAAAGAAGATCTCAAAATTTTCTATAAAAAAAAGTGTGAAGATCGCAAATTTTTCTATGGAAAAATATGAAAATCTCAAAAATGTAATAGATCGTAACGAAGATTTTAAAATTTTGTATAGAAAAATATGAAGATCGCAAAATTTTCTTTAGAAAAATATGAAAATCTTAAAATTTTCTATAAAAAAACAACATGAAGATCGCAAATTTTGCCATAAAAAAATATCAAGATCGCAAATTTTGCCATAAAAAATATGAAGATCATAAATTTTTCTATAGAAAAATATGAAGATCGCAAAATTTTTAATAGATCCCAAAAAAGATTTCTTTAGAAAAATATGAAGATCGGAAATGTTTCTATAGAAAAATATGAAGATAGCAACGAATATCTCATAATTTTCTATAAAAAAAATATGAAGATCTCAAATATTTTTGTGGTAAAATATGAAGATCGCAAAAATTTTTTTTTTTTTTTTTTTTGATTCAAAATATGAAGATCGCAAAATTTTTCTATATAAAAATATAAACATTTTAAATTTTTCTATAGAAGAAATATGAAGATCGCAAATTGTTCATTAGAAAAATAGGAAGATCGCAATTTGTTAAAAAAAAATATATGAAGATGGCAAAATTTTCTATAGAAAAATATGAAGATCGCAAATTTCTCTATATATAAAAATAATTATTTTAAATTTTTTAAAATTTGAATATCGCAATTTTAAAGGATCCTCGATTATAGAGTTCAACTTTAAGAATAAAGGAATCACTGTCACAGATTTAAAGGATGAAGGATTTAAATTAATGATTAATTTGATCTTAAAACGCACTTTATTTAAATAATTATCTCATCAAATTTCTTGAAAATGATCTTAAAAATTTTCCATTTGATTTGTCGCATTTGTTAAATCGTGTTAAAAATAAATTAAAGTTAAATTTATAGATAAATATTTAAACGACAAATGAAGCAGAAACTCAATAAATTTCTTTCAAAACACTTTTTTTTTTTTTTTTTTGAAAAACCAATAATAAAAAAACGCGATTTATTTCGTGTGTCGGAAGTTGTTAGTTTTAAAAACCGTTTAATTTTTGTTTCGATTTTTTTCTAAACAAAAACTGCATTATTTGTAAAATTTGAATAATACAAAATTTTTGACACGATATCAAAAGGCAATACAGAAAAAAAAACAATATTCAATCACTTTGGTTTTAAATTTGAGCTAAGGAAAAACCCAATAAACTCAATAAAAAAGTCTGTCCATTTGTCTTTAGGAAGTTATTTTAATTAAGTTTTAGATACCGTTTAAAAAAAAACTTGTTTTAATTTAAAAAAAAAATTTAACTGCACAATTTAATTTAGAATCAAAAGTTTTAACAATTTCAAAATTCGATTAACTCCAATGAAAAAAAAGAGTAAACACCGAGATCGCGCTTTTAAAACTTTAAGCGTCAAAAGTTAAGATGAAACTGTTCAAGTATTTCGGAATTTACGGAGATTTTATTAAACAAAAATTTTGTATAAACAATAAAAACAATGAAATTGTTGTTAAAGAAAAAAAAAAAGAATTATAAATACACGTGAATTTTAAAACCGAGATTCAGCTGCTCTAATGACAAACCAACTCTTTCTTACTCTTAGCAAGATCAAAGATCAATATTAACAAGTTAAGAGAGAGTTCAAGTAAGGTTTAAGTAATTAAGAGAGTGTTATAAAGCCAGAGTTATATAAAAGAGATAGAGAGGGAGAAAAAGTTAGGATAGATCTTATTACAGCTCTGAGACAATGACCCTTTTGACTTGTAGTTTTTTTAATTTTTTTCTGAATTAACTAAAGAAAATTGTAGGGAAGCTTTTGTACTAACTAGGGCTGGCATATGACTCAATTGTTTTTTAAGTTCTGGGTTAAAAGGGTTCAGTGTTCAATGTAAAATCATGAATAATAAAAGCAAGGTTAGCAAAACAGGTCTCAAAAGTCAACTTAAACAAATTCCCAGGAAATTACATCAAATTAAAAATGTGAAGATCGCCAATATTTGTAAAGAAAAATATTAAGATCGCAATTTTTATACCCTTCACCACCATAGGTGGAAAGGGTATTATAAGTTTGTGCTGATGTATGTATGTAACGCATAGAAATTATTGTCTTAGAACCACCTTTTAGTATACCAATAGTCTTAGAAACTTTCTGAGTCGATTTAGCGATGTCCGTCCGTCTATCCGTCTGGCTGGCTGGACCCCCATGTAAACCTTGTAATCAAACTACAGGTAGCAATTCTAAAGATAATTTGATGAAATTTGGCACAGATCATTTTTTTGATAGTGCGACCATGGCTATTGGAATTCGTCAAAATCGGTTCATTATTTATGGTACCTCCCATAGGTCGCACTTCCCGGAATTGATATATTGGCCACAAATATAAATATTTTTTCATGAAACTTAAAACAAATACTCCTTATGTACCAAATTTCGTTGAAATCGGTCTACATTTGGCCATAGCTCCCATACAAACTCTTCTGTCAAAACGCACTAAATGAGCCGATAACCAATAAAAAAAGGCTCATAAATCTGAAGATAATGAGAATTTTGAGTTTCTTTTTCGCATACGTAATTTTTGTATAAACTGTAATAAATTTGATAAATTTCAAGATAATCGGTCCACATTTGACCCTAGCCCACATATAAGTCAAAATGACCAAAACAGCTTAAATATATAAGTTTTGAGAAAATGTTTGTATGATGGCAAAATTTAGCAAATTTACCATAGTGGTGTAGGGTATCGTATGGTCGGGCTTGGCCGACTATAGCACTTTCTTACTTGTTTTTAAAGAAATATATGAAGAACGCAATTATTTCTAGAGAAAAATATAAAGATCGCAGATTTTTTTTATAGAAAAAATATAAAGATCACCAATATTTCTATAGAAAAATATGAAGATCTCAAATTTTTTAAAGAAACCTATAAAGATCGCGAGTTTTTCTATAAATAAGCAAATCTCAAAATGACCCATAGAAAATGTTGAAGAACGCCAATATTTGTAAAGAATAATAATATGAAAATCGCAAATATTTCTATAGTTAGAAAAAATATAAAGATAGCAAATATTTCTATAGAAAAATATCAAAATCGCAAATTTTTCTAAAGAAACCTATGAAGATCGCAAGTTTTTCTATAGACAAATAGACAAATTTCAAAATTTTCTATAGAAAATTGTGAAGATCGCTAATATTTGTATAGAAAAATATTTCTATAGAAAAAATATGAAGATAGCTAATATTTCTATAGAAAAATATCAAGATTGCAAATTTTCTATGGAAAATATAAACATCTCAAATATTTCTAAAGAAACATATGAGGATCGCAAGTTTTTCTATAGAAAAATATAAAGAACTCAATATTTTTAATAGAAAATTGTGAAAATCGCTAATATTTGTAAAGAAAAATATGAAAATATCAAATATTTCTATAGAAAAATATCAAGATCGCAAATTTTTCTTTAGAAAATATGAAGATCTCAAATTTTCCTAAAAAACATATGGAGATCTCAAGTTTTTCTATAGAAAAATACTAAGATCTCAACATTTTTAAAAGAAAATTGTGAAGATCGCTAATATTTGTAAGGAAAAATATGAAAATACCAAATATTTCTATAGAAAAATATGAAGATCGTAAATATTTCTATAGAAAATTTAGATCTAAAATTTTTTTAAAGGAAAATATGAAGATCGCAAATATTTCTATAGAAAAAATATGAAGATCTCAAAATTTTCTATAAAAAATTGTGAAGATAGTAAATATTTGTGAAGAAAAATGTGAAGATCATAAAGTTTTCTAAAGAAAAATATTAAAATCGCAAATTTTCCTGCAGAAAATATAAAGATCATAAAATTTTTGTACAGAAAATTGTGAAGATCGCCAATATTTGTAAAGAAAAATATGAAGATCGTAAAAATATGAAGATCTTAAATATTTCTATACAAAAATAAAAAGATCTCAAATATTTCTTTAGAAAACTATGAAGATCGCAAGTTTTTCTATAGAAAATTGTGATGATCGGCAATATTTGTAAAGTAAAATACCTATGAAGATTGCAAGTATTTCTAAAGATTAATATGAAGATCTCAAAATTTTCTATTTCAATTTTTTCTATAGAAGAATAAAAAGATAGAAAATTTCTTTAAAAAATATATGAAGATCGCAAGTTTTACTATAAAATTCTTTAAAATTTTCTGTAGAAAATTGTGAAGATCTCCAATATTTGTAAAGAAAAAATATGATGAAATATGAAAAAAATATGAAGATCTCAATTTTTCTTAAATAAAAATGTGAAGATCGCAAGTTATTCTATAGAAAAATATGTAGATCTAAAAATTTTCTATAGAAAATTGTGAAGATTGCCAATATTTGTAAAGAAAAATATGAAGATCGCAAATTTTTCTAAAGAAAAATATGAAGATCTCAATTTTTTCATAAGAAAAATGTGAATTGCGCAAGTTTTTCAATGGAAAAATATGACGATCTCAAAATTTTCTGTAGAAAATATTTGTAAAGAAAAATATGAAAATCGCAAATATTTCTATAGCAAAAATATGAAGATCGCAAATATTTCTATGGAAAAATATGAAGAACGCAAGTTTTTCTATAGAAAAGCGCAATTTTTTCTATAGAAAAATATGAATATCTCAAAATTTTCTTTTGTAAAGAAAAATATGAATGTCTAAAATTTTCTGTAAAAAATTTACAAATTGTAAGTTTTTTTTTAGAAAAAAAAAATGAAGATCAGAAATTGTTCTAAATAAAAATATGAAGATCGTTAATTTTTCGATAGAAAAAATATAAAGATCGTAAATTTATCTACATACAAAAAAAAACAAACATTGCAAAAAAATTATAGGTATAAAGAATTGCAATCTTCATATTTTGGAAAAATATTAGAATCTTTTTTCTATAGAAATTTATGGAAAAATCTTGAAATCCAAAATTTTTATATAGAAAAATCTTTAAATAGAAAAACATTTATATTTTTTCCAAAAAAAAAACAGAACAAACAGAAAAATTTAAAATTGTTAAACCTAACAATAGAAAAATTACAAATTCGTTCATTTTTTATCGGAAATTCCTAAGATCTTAAATTTTTTTGTAGATCATTCTAAAGCTCTTAAACTTCTCATTGTAAAAATCTTAATCTCATGTTTCTTTCATTTCTGCTTTTAAAATACTCTTTCTTGATTTCTGAAGCTCTTAAGTAAAGATCTTTTTTATACGGAAACTGCATTCACGTGTAAATTAATGGCAAACGATGGATTTTTAAAACTAGTTTTTCACTTAAGTTTTTTGTAATTTTATTTAGCAAAAAAAAAAAACATGGGATTTTTACACAACTTAAAAAATTTAAATTGAATTACAAAAGTCTAGTGGTTTGTGCTGACAACAAAAAAAAGGAAAAGTTAAAATCAATTACAAACCGGCAGACGGACAGACATTTTGAAATAGTAAATGTTAACGAAAAAAAACTAGCAGAATTTTAATAAGTTTAGATTTAAATTAAAAAATTATTATAAAAATACCTAAAGAGATTTTAATTTCAAGCAAATAAAATCAAAGATATCTTTTAGTGATATATTATATTTGTTACACTTTATAAGTAAACTTATATCTATAAATAACCTACAATTCAATTTTAAACCAAAACATGTCTTTTGTTGACATATAATCATCTTCGCTCCACATGTCAGGATGGCCGAGCGGTCTAAGGCGCCAGACTCAAGAGAAATCTTGCCGTAACTACTACGGTTGCATCCGAGCGTTCTGGTCCTCTCTGAGGGCGTGGGTTCGAATCCCACTTCTGACAAGAATTTTTTTTTTTAATTTATTTTAATTGTTTATAAAATTTTTTGATTTCTTTTCAATTTTGAAAATTTTTCTTAATTTAATATAATTTTTTCCACATGTTTTCTAATTATTATTAACATTCTGTTTAGCTTTTATTTATCCAAACATTCAGACTAACAGCCTGTAATTTATAACAGACTCATGAAATCTATAACATTATCGGCAACATCCATTATAATGTTATGTGTTGACATTTCATGTTAAACTTCTTGTTTAGCATAACATGATTAATATAACACTAACGTATTCATGTTAGAAAATTAACAGTATTGCATGTCTAATGTAGTTGTTGGGTAACGGTAACAAAATGTAAACAAAACACAAAAGAATGAAGTGATGTTAACATTTGAAAAATTAAGACATTAAGAAAATCTGCAAAAAAAAAACTGTTTTAAACTAAAAATTTAAAATTTAAAAAATTTCCTATAAAAATATGAAATTTTAGAACGAAAATCCTAGAAAAATATGAAATTTTAGAAAAAATTCCTATAAAAATAAGAAATTTTTGAAAAAAAATTCCAAAACAATAAGAAATTTTACAAAAATTTCCTTCAAAAATAAAAAATTTTTAAAAAATTCCCTAAAAAAAATAAAAAAATTTTTAAATTTAAAAAAAAAAAATAAGAAATTTTTTAAAAATTTCCTATAAATATAAGAAATTTTTTTAAAATTTCCTATAAACATAAGAAAATTTTGAAAAATTTCCTATAAAATTAAAAAAATTTTGAAAATTTTCATATAAAAATAAGATATTTTGAAAAATTTCCTATAAAAATAAAAAATGTTTGAAAAAATTTCCTATAAAACTAAGAACTTTTTAAAAAATTTTCTTTAGAACTAAGAAATTTTTAAAAAAATTCCAATAAAAATAAAAATTTTTTGAAAAATTACCTATAAAAATAAGAAATTTTTGAAAATTTTCCTATAAAAATAAGAAATTTAAAAAAATTTCCTATAAAAGTAAAAAATTTTTGAAAAATTTCCTATAAAAATAAGAAATTTTTGGAAAATTTCCTATAAAAATGGGAAATTTTTGAAAAATTTATTATAAAAATAAGAAATATTTGAAAAACTTCTTATAAAAATAAGATACTTTTAAAAAGTTTTCAATAAAAAAATAAATTTTTGAAAAATTTCCTATAAAAATAAGAAATTTTGAAAAATTTCCAATAAAAATAAAAATTTTTGAAAAATTTCCTATAAAAATAAGAAATTTTTGAAAAATTTCCTATAAAAATAAGAAACTTTCAAAAAGTTTTCAATAAAAAAAGAAATTTTTGAAAAATTTTCTATAAAAATAAGATACTTTGAAAAATTTCCTATAACAATAAGAAGTTTTTGAAAAATTTCCTATAAAAGTAAGAAATTTTTGAAAAATTTCCTATAAAAATCAGAAATTTTTGAAAAATTCCTATAAAAATCAGAAATTTTTAAAAAATTCCTATTAAAATAAGAAATTTTTGAAAAATTTTCTATAAAAATAAGAAATTTTTGAAAAATTTCCTTAAAAAAAATAAGAAATTTTTCAAATATTTCCTATAAAAATAAAAAATTTTTTAAATATTTCCTATAAAAATAAGAATTTTTTGAAAATTTTCCTATAAAAATAAGAAATTTTTAAATAATTTCCTATAAAAATAAGAATTTTTTGAAAATTTTCCTATAAAAATAAGAAATTTCTAAAAAATTTCCTATAAAAATAAGAAATTTTTGAAAAATTTCTATAAAACAAAATTTAAAATTTTTTCATCATTTGACATACACATTATTTCCTAACCTCAAATTTTCCCACCCTGTATATAAGGGGATAAACAAACTTGAATAAAACCGATCACGTTCAACAAGTGGACACCAAGTTCCTTAAACGTTATAACAGCCAAAATCATTTAACATATTGACAGCACTGTTTGCAGCCCCAACAAAGCAAATAACGAAAACATTCATGTCATGCTACTTATTTTGTTTTGTGCCTGCACTTTCGTTGTTGCAAAATGTGCAAAAAATAAAGAACAATTATTTTTCTATTTACAAACAATAATTGTTTACGTGTTCTTTTTTATAGTTTCTTTTAATTGTATTGGAATCAAATAGCACGAGTTGTGTACAGTGGTCTGATAAAGTTAAAATGTACGACTTCGAGATATTATAATTAAATTCGAAGAGACCAAGACACAAAGCAAAGCAATCTTTTGGAACTCTCAATAAATTTTCGAGATATGTATCAAAATATCTCGACTAACAGAAAAACTTTAAATAAGCTGTCTGCAGGCATATTTAACCTGTGCCTCAGGCGCATTTCCATAGTTTTCGGGAAATCTTAACTTAAAATCTATGGCTTCTCAATGATTAAGCGTCAATACAAAGAAGTAAACGCACTCTAAATAAAATACGTTCCCACGACAGTCGGTTCGTCGTACCGGAACGACTGGGAAATCTTAGGATTCCGACCAATTACTGCTATTTCTGCTTTATTTCCAACTATATTTTCAACATCACATAAAAGCATCTCCGCTGAGATATTGTCATTGCCCGGGGCCTTGTTGCGCTTAAGGCTTTTGATGGCGTTCTTCACTTCTTGTATTGTTGGTGGATTGTATAAAATTTCATTGAATGTACTGTCATGTCTGGTTTCTGCACTTCCGTCAGTGGTTCCAATCCAATAGGATTGTTTAATGTTAATTTGAAGTGTTTCATCCTACGTATTATTTGTTAATCCGGGGTTGAGAGAAGTGTACCGCTACTACTCAAGATAGGACTGTTGGTGTAGGTTGGTTTGCCGCACAACGCCCTTGATATATTGTATAAGGTCTTCATGTCGCATTTACTTGCTGATTTAGCTTGGCTCCAATTTTATTAGTATAAATAAAATTGGAAAAAGCTAATGTTGTTATACCCACCATCAAAAAGAATGGGGGGGTATATTGAGATCGTCATTCCGTTTGTAATTTCCTTGATATTAGCTCAAAAACCAAAATTTAAGTATATTCCGAATTCTAATGAAATTCTAAGACGGTTAAGCGATGTTCGTCTGTCTGTCTGTTGTCGGCACGAAAAAATCTCAACGAAGGGATATGGGTCACTAAAATTTGGCACAAATATTCCTCATTTCTTGGAAAATTTTGGTATTGAAATCGGTCTAAATGGGTTCTCATTTGACCATAGCCCTCGTATAACCTCGTCTAGGCTAATCGCTTATTTGCTCATAAAAGAAAAATTATAAAAGCTTGATAAAATTTGGTATACATAAGTTTTACATAAGCACTAGGTAGGATATAAAATTTCATAGAAATCGGTTTACATTTAACCATAGCTCCCATACAAAGAACTTACGGAAACAGCCTAAATTCCACCTAAAATAAACTTAAATGCCTATAAATGATAAACTGTAATAGCTTTAGCCACTTAATTTAGCACAAGGAAGTCTTATGTTAATACCAGCCAGTATGCAAAATTTTGTCACAATCGGTTACCATTTGACCATAGCTCCCATACAAAAAACTTACGATAATACAAGGGGATGGGGTTTCTGCTCGATAGCGCCTTAATAAAAAAAGTTAGAGGGACACAATTTTACAAAAGTATTTTCGATGTCATCGGAAAGTTGTGTATTGAAAATGGACAAAATCGGTTCACATTTAGTTAGGGCTCCCATATAACATCGCGCCCCGGGAATCACATTATTGCCGATAAATTGAATACATTTGTAATAGATATGACTACTAAATTTAGAATAGAGAAGTTTTATGTAACTATACGACAGTATATCAAATTTTATAGGAATTGGCCTATATTGGAATATAGCTTTCATATAAAAAACACTACCGGAAACTAAAAAAAATCTAGCGAAAACCAATTAAAAGCTATTTAATAAGAAACTGTTACAGCTATGGCCCCTAAATTTTGCAGAAATAAGCTTTATATAAATACAAGCCAGTGTATAATGCTCTTACTTGTTTTTTTTTTTTCTTAAATAGTCAATTTTTGGAAAAACTAGTGCAATACATTAATAAGTAAACTTGAAAAATTTTATTTGAATCAATTTAATATCATATGATTAAAGAATTTTTTTTTAAATTATTATTATAACAAATGACTTGGAGTTTTAATAATAAGTGCAAAGAACTTTTAGATGTGTAAACTAGTGTCAATACAGAGTAACCTTGTCCCCGTTTTATCCTTTGGAGTTAAATAAATTTTCAGATGAAATCCCCCAAGAAACACTACTTTTTACAATTTATGTAGGTATATACAAATAAGTTTTAAAATATCTACGTCAGTGTTGTCGTACCGAAAGTCAAGTTCATTATATGTAAATCTATTCGATGTAAAATTACAAAAAATTATTTATGCATTTAGTACGTGTAAAAATAATGATGTCATGTAAATAAGTCGTAGTCCGTTTATATGAAAATGAATCAAATGATACAACATAAATTTAACAAAAACTAAAATTTCCGCCTTAAATCCTTTACTTACCAATCACAATTTATCGGTAAGGGAAAACTTAGTAATTTATTTTATCAAAAATATAGATTTTTTTCCTAAAAGAGACACTTTAGAAACAAAATTTAAGTATTTTTCTTTAAAATCCGCTTTTATTAAGTTGTTCTAAAGAATTGTAAATATAAACTGAAAAGCAATAAAGAAGAAAATTATAGAAAATGTGCACATCGAACCTGATATGCACAATTTATACAAAAAGAATAATTTCTTTCCCTCTTTTTATGGTTGTATTAAAAACAAAAAGAGAATTTTTACAATGTTATTGCTCTTTAATTTTGGCCTTATTTTTATTAAAGTTTATTTTTTGCATAAGAATACAATTTCTTTGGGTTTGTGAAAATGCTAATGTCATATACAATAAAAAAAAAACAATCTGGCAACACTAACTTTGCAAACAGCTATTATAACGGTACAAAACAGTGTTGTCACTAAAGCGTTTTTGAAAACTCTTAAAGTATCACTTGTTCTGCCTATTACAGAAGAGGTGCTTCGATCCAGTTGATAGATGTACTCGATAAATACAAATGCAGTTGTTGCCTGGGTTTCCTGCTAACAGGTAATAACTGTATTCAATTCCTACTCACACCTCCTCGTGGTATATCCTGGAAACCTGAGCAACCTAATTGAACCCGTGTGGGATTCGAGGTCAGGGCTAACGTGAGGGGGAGTTATCTTAGAGCCATTCCGACGTATTTGGTCTAAGGGTCTAAGATAATTGTGAAGTACGAAACTGTAGCGTCTGTTTAACATGTTAGTTGCGGCTGTATGTCACTGTGTGATGTGGTTTTTGGGCTGCAGGAATCATTGGACCTTTTTTATGAAAATGAGGCAGGTCAAGCGCAAACCTATAATTGAAGAAATTAATGTGGAGGGCATGTGGTTTCAACAAGACGGCGCCACATGTCATATAATTCAATTGCTACATTAGTCATTTCCCGGTCGTGTTATTTCTCGTTTTGGAGACCAGAATTGGCCGCCTAGATCGTGCGATTTAACAACTTAAAATTTTTTTCTTTGTTGTTTTTTGGAGTCGATGGTTTATGCGAATAAGCCGACGACGGCTCAAGCCTTAATAGAGGAAATTGGACGCTGCATCGCGTGTGTGCCAGCAAAGCCGCGGCGGCCATCTGCATCGATATCTTGTTCCATACATAACCTCATTCTGTCTACTTTACGATATAATAAATTGTCACGTTTTTTTTTAATATCTGTGTTTTATTTAAAATTTAAAAATTGCGTTCTACACCATTTTCAATTGTTAATGAGAAATTTCCAATTGAAAATGAGAATTTACATTTGAAAATGAGAAAATTCTAATTGAAATTGAGAATTTACTTGAAAAATTAGGATTTATCAGGCTTGAGTTCATTTTTAATTTTCAAATTATTAATTTGAAAATTTGAAAGTAATAATGTGGAGAAAAACTGAAAAAATTATTTTTGAACGCGGCTAGTGGATTGCAATTTCTGTCCCGCCACAGGACGTGATCAGCACTTAGCGCCCTCGACCAAAGTCGATCAAACTCAATGAGTTAAATTGATGATTATCTCTGCAATTTGATAACTCGACTTTGGTCGAGGGCGCTAAGTGCTGATGACGTCCTGTGGCGGGACAGAAATTGCAATCCACTAGCCGCGTTCAAAAATAATTTTTTCAGTTTTTCTCCACATTATTACTTTCAAATTTTCAAATTAATAATTTGAAAATTAAAAATGAACTCAAGCCTGATAAATCCTAATTTTTCAATTAATTCAATTTAAATTTCGAATAATTAATTCCCAAATAGTTGAGAATTTACATTTGAAAATGAGAAAATTCGAATTGAAATTGAGAATTTCCATTTGGAAATGAGAAATTTCCAATTGAAATTGAGATTTTTCATTTGAATTTGAGAAAATTACAATTGAAATTGAGAAATTTCCATTTGTAATTGAGAAATTTTTATTTGAAATTGAGAATTTTTTATTTGTAATTGAGAAAATTTCAAATAGAAATGAGAAATTTTCACTTGTAATTGAGAAATTTCCATTTGAAATTGAGAATTGTAATTGTAAATGAGAATTTTCTATTTGTAATTGAGAAATTTTCATTTGAAATTTAGAAAAACTAATGAAAATTTCTCAATTACAAATGGAAATTTCTCATTTTCAATTATATATTTCTCAATTTCGCAAATGAAAATTTCTCATTTTCAAATGGAAAACTCAATTTCAAATAAAAATTTCGTAATTACAAATGGAAATTTCTCATTTTCAATTAAACATTTCTCATTTTCAAATGGAAAACACAATTTGAAATGAAAATTTCTCAATTACAAATGAAAATTTCTCATTTTCAATTATACTTTTCTCAATTACAAATGGAAAATTCTCATTTACAAATGGAAAATTCCCATTTTCAATTTAAAATTTCTTATTTTCAAATGAAATTTCTCAATTTCAATTGGAATTTTCTCAAATTCAAATGAAAGTTCTCAATTTCAATTGAAACTTTCTCATTTTCAAATAAAAATTCTCAATTTCAATTGGAATTTTCTCATTTTCAAATGCAAATTCTCAATTTCAAATGGAAATTTCTCAATTCAATGTGGAAATTTCTCATTTACAATTGAAAATGGTGTAGTTGGGACACCCCTTATAGACCGTTTAAGTAAGTAAATGATTAGTCTATGACCTGACTATGACTAGGTATGACTTGATTTTCAACTAGTATGACTAACCCTATTACCTCAGTGTAAATAGAACCGTAATATCTGCATACTTTTAATTTATCAACCCAATTTGAGTTGCGATGTATAAATTTGCAGGGATTTCAAAATAACTAAAAATATAAACAAATCAATATATGTAAGTCTTTATGTACATTTCGAAAAGCTTTCAACAAAATTAATTTACTCATTTGCATAAGTGTGATATTATACGTAATTTTCAGAATTTATTTAAATCGCGTATTACAAAGCCGATATTCACTATTTTTCAAAATCCATGTAACATTTTAAAATTTCATGTGTATTAAAGTGATTTCTTGAGGTTTTCAGATCACACAAAAGACATATCAATCGAATTTTTCTATAATTCAAAATTTTACAGTCCACTTCGATTTGTTAATTAGTCCGTTTATCTGTTAAAATCGGTTTCATGATAAGTTAGTTTGAGCTATGTTACTCTAGAGGGTATTCAATGTTCGTCTTAGCCGATCGAGACCCTATTAGGTATTTCCAATAAAATCAAATGATTGACAAATAAAGCGTTTAGTCTGTTATAGAAAATTACGATAGAAAGTTGGAAATCTTTTCAAATATGTCCTGTCCCGGAATAAAATGTGGTGATTTCATATTAAAACTGGATCTAGGTGAGCCTAGCGAGAAAGCTAAAAGAAAGGCTTTGGAAGAACTCAGAGAAACACCAGAAAATGTGAGAAACGGTTTAAAGGAATTAAAAAAACTATTAGAAGGTATTGAAATTCGGAATATATTTCAATATTTAATACATATGTAGATCCTAAACATATAGTATAATTTTTAGATCAATTGGATTTAAATATACCCCGGACCAGTGATGAGTGGTTGATAAAATATTTAAGATGCTGTAAATTTTATCCAGAAAGTGCCCGAGATTTGGTAAAAATTTCCATGAATTTTCAATAAAACTTTAAATTATTTTTTTTTTACTTTTTATAAAAAATATCAGATCAAACGTTGTTATATCCTAAGACGAAAATATTCTGAAATCACCAACTTAATGCATCTACCAAAATTAAAACATGTTTTCGAGGCCAATGTACAGGGCATTATGCCGCAAAGAGATCAAGAGGGTCGCAGAATCTTAATAACTCATGGAGGAAGTAATAATATATAAATATTAAAAGTTCTTATAATTTACCACATATTTTCTCATCTAGAACACTGGAACTACAAACTTGTACCACGCGATGATGCATTTAGCTCTAGTATTTTATGCTCCGATATGGTACAAATGGAACCGGAAACTCAAATAAATGGTGTAATTTATTTACTCGATCTACAGGGTTTATCCTTTAGACAGTCTCTTCAATTTACTCCATACTGTGTGAAACGACTTCTAGACTTTTTACAGGACAATAACCCCTTAAGAGTTAAGGGCTTTCATGTTGTCAATCAACCGCAAATATTTCAGCCCATTTTTAATGCAGCCAAAATCTTTTTCTCCTCCAAATTTTCACATCGTGTTTTTTTGCATGGATCTAATTTTGAATCGCTGCACAAATATATCGCGCCCGAATTTTTACCGGAATGCTATGGTGGAACCTTGAAATGTGAAGCGATATATGGTCGTGAAACATACGAGCTGATGAAGCATTACGAGAGCCACATAGAAAGTTGGGCGGAATATGGTTTTATTTAAGTCAGGTTAAAAATCTAATATTATCAAAAATACAAAACAGGGGTAAAATGTTTATTTAAAATTTTAATTATGTCAGATTCGGCTAATACTAAGCTTAAAGAACAGAAGAAGAATATAAGTAGAACTGGAACTGAACTAAAACTAAACTAGAACTAAACCAGAACTGAACTAGAATTGAACTAGAATTGAACTAGAACTGAACTAGAACTGAACTAAAACTGAACTAAAACTGAACTAGAACTAAACTAGAACTGAACTAGAACTGAACTAGAACTGAACTAGAACTGAACTAGAACTGAACTAGAACTGAACTAGAACTGAACTAGAACTGAACTAGAACTGAACTAGAACTGAACTAGAACTGAACTAGAACTGAACTAGAACTGAACTAGAACTGAACTAGAACTGAACTGAACTAGAACTGAACTAGAACTGAACTAGAACTGAACTAGAACTGAACTAGAACTGAACTAGAACTGAACTAGAACTGAACTAGAACTGAACTAGAACTGAACTAGAACTGAACTAGAACTGAACTAGAACTGAACTAGAACTGAACTAGAACTGAACTAGAACTGAACTAGAACTGAACTAGAACTGAACTAGAACTGAACTAGAACTGAACTAGAACTGAACTAGAACTGAACTAGAACTGAACTAGAACTGAACTAGAACTGAACTAGAACTGAACTAGAACTGAACTAGAACTGAACTAGAACTGAACTGAACTAGAACTGAACTAGAAAAGAACTAGAACAGAACTGAACTAGAACTGAACTAGAACTGAATTAGAACTGAACTAGAACTGAACTAGAACTGAACTAGAACTGAACTAGAACTGAACTAAAACTGAACTAAAGCTGAACTAGAACTAAACTAGAACTGAACTAGAACTGAACTAGAACTGAACTAAAACTGAACTAGAACTGAATTAGAACTGAACTAGAACTGAACTAGAACTGAACTAGAACTGAACTAGAACTGAACTAGAACTGAACTAGAACTGAACTAGAACTGAACTAGAACTGAACTAGAACTGAACTAGAACTGAACTAGAACTGAACTAGAACTGAACTAGAACTGAACTAGAACTGAACTAGAACTGAACTAGAACTGAACTAGAACTGAACTAGAACTGAACTAGAACTGAACTAGAACTGAACTAGAACTGAACTAGAACTGAACTAGAACTGAACTAGAACTGAACTAGAACTGAACTAGAACTGAACTAGAACTGAACTAGAACTGAACTAGAACTGAACTAGAACTGAACTAGAACTGAACTAGAACTGAACTAGAACTGAACTAGAACTGAACTAGAACTGAACTAGAACTGAACTAGAACTGAACTAGAACTGAACTAGAACTGAACTAGAACTGAACTAGAACTGAACTAGAACTGAACTAGAACTGAACTAGAACTGAACTAGAACTGAACTAGAACTGAACTAGAACTGAACTAGAACTGAACTAGAACTGAACTAGAACTGAACTAGAACTGAACTAGAACTGAACTAGAACTGAACTAGAACTGAACTAGAACTGAACTAGAACTGAACTAGAACTGAACTAGAACTGAACTAGAACTGAACTAGAACTGAACTAGAACTGAACTAGAACTGAACTAGAACTGAACTAGAACTGAACTAGAACTGAACTAGAACTGAACTAGAACTGAACTAGAACTGAACTAGAACTGAACTAGAACTGAACTAGAACTGAACTAGAACTGAACTAGAACTGAACTAGAACTGAACTAGAACTGAACTAGAACTGAACTAGAACTGAACTAGAACTGAACTAGAACTGAACTAGAACTGAACTAGAACTGAACTAGAACTGAACTAGAACTGAACTAGAACTGAACTAGAACTGAACTAGAACTGAACTAGAACTGAACTAGAACTGAACTAGAACTGAACTAGAACTGAACTAGAACTGAACTAGAACTGAACTAGAACTGAACTAGAACTGAACTAGAACTGAACTAGAACTGAACTAGAACTGAACTAGAACTGAACTAGAACTGAACTAGAACTGAACTAGAACTGAACTAGAACTGAACTAGAACTGAACTAGAACTGAACTAGAACTGAACTAGAACTGAACTAGAACTGAACTAGAACTGAACTAGAACTGAACTAGAACTGAACTAGAACTGAACTAGAACTGAACTAGAACTGAACTAGAACTGAACTAGAACTGAACTAGAACTGAACTAGAACTGAACTAGAACTGAACTAGAACTGAACTAGAACTGAACTAGAACTGAACTAGAACTGAACTAGAACTGAACTAGAACTGAACTAGAACTGAACTAGAACTGAACTAGAACTGAACTAGAACTGAACTAGAACTGAACTAGAACTGAACTAGAACTGAACTAGAACTGAACTAGAACTGAACTAGAACTGAACTAGAACTGAACTAGAACTGAACTAGAACTGAACTAGAACTGAACTAGAACTGAACTAGAACTGAACTAGAACTGAACTAGAACTGAACTAGAACTGAACTAGAACTGAACTAGAACTGAACTAGAACTGAACTAGAACTGAACTAGAACTGAACTAGAACTGAACTAGAACTGAACTAGAACTGAACTAGAACTGAACTAGAACTGAACTAGAACTGAACTAGAACTGAACTAGAACTGAACTAGAACTGAACTAGAACTGAACTAGAACTGAACTAGAACTGAACTAGAACTGAACTAGAACTGAACTAGAACTGAACTAGAACTGAACTAGAACTGAACTAGAACTGAACTAGAACTGAACTAGAACTGAACTAGAACTGAACTAGAACTGAACTAGAACTGAACTAGAACTGAACTAGAACTGAACTAGAACTGAACTAGAACTGAACTAGAACTGAACTAGAACTGAACTAGAACTGAACTAGAACTGAACTAGAACTGAACTAGAACTGAACTAGAACTGAACTAGAACTGAACTAGAACTGAACTAGAACTGAACTAGAACTGAACTAGAACTGAACTAGAACTGAACTAGAACTGAACTAGAACTGAACTAGAACTGAACTAGAACTGAACTAGAACTGAACTAGAACTGAACTAGAACTGAACTAGAACTGAACTAGAACTGAACTAGAACTGAACTAGAACTGAACTAGAACTGAACTAGAACTGAACTAGAACTGAACTAGAACTGAACTAGAACTGAACTAGAACTGAACTAGAACTGAACTAGAACTGAACTAGAACTGAACTAGAACTGAACTAGAACTGAACTAGAACTGAACTAGAACTGAACTAGAACTGAACTAGAACTGAACTAGAACTGAACTAGAACTGAACTAGAACTGAACTAGAACTGAACTAGAACTGAACTAGAACTGAACTAGAACTGAACTAGAACTGAACTAGAACTGAACTAGAACTGAACTAGAACTGAACTAGAACTGAACTAGAACTGAACTAGAACTGAACTAGAACTGAACTAGAACTGAACTAGAACTGAACTAGAACTGAACTAGAACTGAACTAGAACTGAACTAGAACTGAACTAGAACTGAACTAGAACTGAACTAGAACTGAACTAGAACTGAACTAGAACTGAACTAGAACTGAACTAGAACTGAACTAGAACTGAACTAGAACTGAACTAGAACTGAACTAGAACTGAACTAGAACTGAACTAGAACTGAACTAGAACTGAACTAGAACTGAACTAGAACTGAACTAGAACTGAACTAGAACTGAACTAGAACTGAACTAGAACTGAACTAGAACTGAACTAGAACTGAACTAGAACTGAACTAGAACTGAACTAGAACTGAACTAGAACTGAACTAGAACTGAACTAGAACTGAACTAGAACTGAACTAGAACTGAACTAGAACTGAACTAGAACTGAACTAGAACTGAACTAGAACTGAACTAGAACTGAACTAGAACTGAACTAGAACTGAACTAGAACTGAACTAGAACTGAACTAGAACTGAACTAGAACTGAACTAGAACTGAACTAGAACTGAACTAGAACTGAACTAGAACTGAACTAGAACTGAACTAGAACTGAACTAGAACTGAACTAGAACTGAACTAGAACTGAACTAGAACTGAACTAGAACTGAACTAGAACTGAACTAGAACTGAACTAGAACTGAACTAGAACTGAACTAGAACTGAACTAGAACTGAACTAGAACTGAACTAGAACTGAACTAGAACTGAACTAGAACTGAACTAGAACTGAACTAGAACTGAACTAGAACTGAACTAGAACTGAACTAGAACTGAACTAGAACTGAACTAGAACTGAACTAGAACTGAACTAGAACTGAACTAGAACTGAACTAGAACTGAACTAGAACTGAACTAGAACTGAACTAGAACTGAACTAGAACTGAACTAGAACTGAACTAGAACTGAACTAGAACTGAACTAGAACTGAACTAGAACTGAACTAGAACTGAACTAGAACTGAACTAGAACTGAACTAGAACTGAACTAGAACTGAACTAGAACTGAACTAGAACTGAACTAGAACTGAACTAGAACTGAACTAGAACTGAACTAGAACTGAACTAGAACTGAACTAGAACTGAACTAGAACTGAACTAGAACTGAACTAGAACTGAACTAGAACTGAACTAGAACTGAACTAGAACTGAACTAGAACTGAACTAGAACTGAACTAGAACTGAACTAGAACTGAACTAGAACTGAACTAGAACTGAACTAGAACTGAACTAGAACTGAACTAGAACTGAACTAGAACTGAACTAGAACTGAACTAGAACTGAACTAGAACTGAACTAGAACTGAACTAGAACTGAACTAGAACTGAACTAGAACTGAACTAGAACTGAACTAGAACTGAACTAGAACTGAACTAGAACTGAACTAGAACTGAACTAGAACTGAACTAGAACTGAACTAGAACTGAACTAGAACTGAACTAGAACTGAACTAGAACTGAACTAGAACTGAACTAGAACTGAACTAGAACTGAACTAGAACTGAACTAGAACTGAACTAGAACTGAACTAGAACTGAACTAGAACTGAACTAGAACTGAACTAGAACTGAACTAGAACTGAACTAGAACTGAACTAGAACTGAACTAGAACTGAACTAGAACTGAACTAGAACTGAACTAGAACTGAACTAGAACTGAACTAGAACTGAACTAGAACTGAACTAGAACTGAACTAGAACTGAACTAGAACTGAACTAGAACTGAACTAGAACTGAACTAGAACTGAACTAGAACTGAACTAGAACTGAACTAGAACTGAACTAGAACTGAACTAGAACTGAACTAGAACTGAACTAGAACTGAACTAGAACTGAACTAGAACTGAACTAGAACTGAACTAGAACTGAACTAGAACTGAACTAGAACTGAACTAGAACTGAACTAGAACTGAACTAGAACTGAACTAGAACTGAACTAGAACTGAACTAGAACTGAACTAGAACTGAACTAGAACTGAACTAGAACTGAACTAGAACTGAACTAGAACTGAACTAGAACTGAACTAGAACTGAACTAGAACTGAACTAGAACTGAACTAGAACTGAACTAGAACTGAACTAGAACTGAACTAGAACTGAACTAGAACTGAACTAGAACTGAACTAGAACTGAACTAGAACTGAACTAGAACTGAACTAGAACTGAACTAGAACTGAACTAGAACTGAACTAGAACTGAACTAGAACTGAACTAGAACTGAACTAGAACTGAACTAGAACTGAACTAGAACTGAACTAGAACTGAACTAGAACTGAACTAGAACTGAACTAGAACTGAACTAGAACTGAACTAGAACTGAACTAGAACTGAACTAGAACTGAACTAGAACTGAACTAGAACTGAACTAGAACTGAACTAGAACTGAACTAGAACTGAACTAGAACTGAACTAGAACTGAACTAGAACTGAACTAGAACTGAACTAGAACTGAACTAGAACTGAACTAGAACTGAACTAGAACTGAACTAGAACTGAACTAGAACTGAACTAGAACTGAACTAGAACTGAACTAGAACTGAACTAGAACTGAACTAGAACTGAACTAGAACTGAACTAGAACTGAACTAGAACTGAACTAGAACTGAACTAGAACTGAACTAGAACTGAACTAGAACTGAACTAGAACTGAACTAGAACTGAACTAGAACTGAACTAGAACTGAACTAGAACTGAACTAGAACTGAACTAGAACTGAACTAGAACTGAACTAGAACTGAACTAGAACTGAACTAGAACTGAACTAGAACTGAACTAGAACTGAACTAGAACTGAACTAGAACTGAACTAGAACTGAACTAGAACTGAACTAGAACTGAACTAGAACTGAACTAGAACTGAACTAGAACTGAACTAGAACTGAACTAGAACTGAACTAGAACTGAACTAGAACTGAACTAGAACTGAACTAGAACTGAACTAGAACTGAACTAGAACTGAACTAGAACTGAACTAGAACTGAACTAGAACTGAACTAGAACTGAACTAGAACTGAACTAGAACTGAACTAGAACTGAACTAGAACTGAACTAGAACTGAACTAGAACTGAACTAGAACTGAACTAGAACTGAACTAGAACTGAACTAGAACTGAACTAGAACTGAACTAGAACTGAACTAGAACTGAACTAGAACTGAACTAGAACTGAACTAGAACTGAACTAGAACTGAACTAGAACTGAACTAGAACTGAACTAGAACTGAACTAGAACTGAACTAGAACTGAACTAGAACTGAACTAGAACTGAACTAGAACTGAACTAGAACTGAACTAGAACTGAACTAGAACTGAACTAGAACTGAACTAGAACTGAACTAGAACTGAACTAGAACTGAACTAGAACTGAACTAGAACTGAACTAGAACTGAACTAGAACTGAACTAGAACTGAACTAGAACTGAACTAGAACTGAACTAGAACTGAACTAGAACTGAACTAGAACTGAACTAGAACTGAACTAGAACTGAACTAGAACTGAACTAGAACTGAACTAGAACTGAACTAGAACTGAACTAGAACTGAACTAGAACTGAACTAGAACTGAACTAGAACTGAACTAGAACTGAACTAGAACTGAACTAGAACTGAACTAGAACTGAACTAGAACTGAACTAGAACTGAACTAGAACTGAACTAGAACTGAACTAGAACTGAACTAGAACTGAACTAGAACTGAACTAGAACTGAACTAGAACTGAACTAGAACTGAACTAGAACTGAACTAGAACTGAACTAGAACTGAACTAGAACTGAACTAGAACTGAACTAGAACTGAACTAGAACTGAACTAGAACTGAACTAGAACTGAACTAGAACTGAACTAGAACTGAACTAGAACTGAACTAGAACTGAACTAGAACTGAACTAGAACTGAACTAGAACTGAACTAGAACTGAACTAGAACTGAACTAGAACTGAACTAGAACTGAACTAGAACTGAACTAGAACTGAACTAGAACTGAACTAGAACTGAACTAGAACTGAACTAGAACTGAACTAGAACTGAACTAGAACTGAACTAGAACTGAACTAGAACTGAACTAGAACTGAACTAGAACTGAACTAGAACTGAACTAGAACTGAACTAGAACTGAACTAGAACTGAACTAGAACTGAACTAGAACTGAACTAGAACTGAACTAGAACTGAACTAGAACTGAACTAGAACTGAACTAGAACTGAACTAGAACTGAACTAGAACTGAACTAGAACTGAACTAGAACTGAACTAGAACTGAACTAGAACTGAACTAGAACTGAACTAGAACTGAACTAGAACTGAACTAGAACTGAACTAGAACTGAACTAGAACTGAACTAGAACTGAACTAGAACTGAACTAGAACTGAACTAGAACTGAACTAGAACTGAACTAGAACTGAACTAGAACTGAACTAGAACTGAACTAGAACTGAACTAGAACTGAACTAGAACTGAACTAGAACTGAACTAGAACTGAACTAGAACTGAACTAGAACTGAACTAGAACTGAACTAGAACTGAACTAGAACTGAACTAGAACTGAACTAGAACTGAACTAGAACTGAACTAGAACTGAACTAGAACTGAACTAGAACTGAACTAGAACTGAACTAGAACTGAACTAGAACTGAACTAGAACTGAACTAGAACTGAACTAGAACTGAACTAGAACTGAACTAGAACTGAACTAGAACTGAACTAGAACTGAACTAGAACTGAACTAGAACTGAACTAGAACTGAACTAGAACTGAACTAGAACTGAACTAGAACTGAACTAGAACTGAACTAGAACTGAACTAGAACTGAACTAGAACTGAACTAGAACTGAACTAGAACTGAACTAGAACTGAACTAGAACTGAACTAGAACTGAACTAGAACTGAACTAGAACTGAACTAGAACTGAACTAGAACTGAACTAGAACTGAACTAGAACTGAACTAGAACTGAACTAGAACTGAACTAGAACTGAACTAGAACTGAACTAGAACTGAACTAGAACTGAACTAGAACTGAACTAGAACTGAACTAGAACTGAACTAGAACTGAACTAGAACTGAACTAGAACTGAACTAGAACTGAACTAGAACTGAACTAGAACTGAACTAGAACTGAACTATAGAACTGAACTAGAACTGAACTAGAACTGAACTAGAACTGAACTAGAACTGAACTAGAACTGAACTAGAACTGAACTAGAACTGAACTAGAACTGAACTAGAACTGAACTAGAACTGAACTAGAACTGAACTAGAACTGAACTAGAACTGAACTAGAACTGAACTAGAACTGAACTAGAACTGAACTAGAACTGAACTAGAACTGAACTAGAACTGAACTAGAACTGAACTAGAACTGAACTAGAACTGAACTAGAACTGAACTAGAACTGAACTAGAACTGAACTAGAACTGAACTAGAACTGAACTAGAACTGAACTAGAACTGAACTAGAACTGAACTAGAACTGAACTAGAACTGAACTAGAACTGAACTAGAACTGAACTAGAACTGAACTAGAACTGAACTAGAACTGAACTAGAACTGAACTAGAACTGAACTAGAACTGAACTAGAACTGAACTAGAACTGAACTAGAACTGAACTAGAACTGAACTAGAACTGAACTAGAACTGAACTAGAACTGAACTAGAACTGAACTAGAACTGAACTAGAACTGAACTAGAACTGAACTAGAACTGAACTAGAACTGAACTAGAACTGAACTAGAACTGAACTAGAACTGAACTAGAACTGAACTAGAACTGAACTAGAACTGAACTAGAACTGAACTAGAACTGAACTAGAACTGAACTAGAACTGAACTAGAACTGAACTAGAACTGAACTAGAACTGAACTAGAACTGAACTAGAACTGAACTAGAACTGAACTAGAACTGAACTAGAACTGAACTAGAACTGAACTAGAACTGAACTAGAACTGAACTAGAACTGAACTAGAACTGAACTAGAACTGAACTAGAACTGAACTAGAACTGAACTAGAACTGAACTAGAACTGAACTAGAACTGAACTAGAACTGAACTAGAACTGAACTAGAACTGAACTAGAACTGAACTAGAACTGAACTAGAACTGAACTAGAACTGAACTAGAACTGAACTAGAACTGAACTAGAACTGAACTAGAACTGAACTAGAACTGAACTAGAACTGAACTAGAACTGAACTAGAACTGAACTAGAACTGAACTAGAACTGAACTAGAACTGAACTAGAACTGAACTAGAACTGAACTAGAACTGAACTAGAACTGAACTAGAACTGAACTAGAACTGAACTAGAACTGAACTAGAACTGAACTAGAACTGAACTAGAACTGAACTAGAACTGAACTAGAACTGAACTAGAACTGAACTAGAACTGAACTAGAACTGAACTAGAACTGAACTAGAACTGAACTAGAACTGAACTAGAACTGAACTAGAACTGAACTAGAACTGAACTAGAACTGAACTAGAACTGAACTAGAACTGAACTAGAACTGAACTAGAACTGAACTAGAACTGAACTAGAACTGAACTAGAACTGAACTAGAACTGAACTAGAACTGAACTAGAACTGAACTAGAACTGAACTAGAACTGAACTAGAACTGAACTAGAACTGAACTAGAACTGAACTAGAACTGAACTAGAACTGAACTAGAACTGAACTAGAACTGAACTAGAACTGAACTAGAACTGAACTAGAACTGAACTAGAACTGAACTAGAACTGAACTAGAACTGAACTAGAACTGAACTAGAACTGAACTAGAACTGAACTAGAACTGAACTAGAACTGAACTAGAACTGAACTAGAACTGAACTAGAACTGAACTAGAACTGAACTAGAACTGAACTAGAACTGAACTAGAACTGAACTAGAACTGAACTAGAACTGAACTAGAACTGAACTAGAACTGAACTAGAACTGAACTAGAACTGAACTAGAACTGAACTAGAACTGAACTAGAACTGAACTAGAACTGAACTAGAACTGAACTAGAACTGAACTAGAACTGAACTAGAACTGAACTAGAACTGAACTAGAACTGAACTAGAACTGAACTAGAACTGAACTAGAACTGAACTAGAACTGAACTAGAACTGAACTAGAACTGAACTAGAACTGAACTAGAACTGAACTAGAACTGAACTAGAACTGAACTAGAACTGAACTAGAACTGAACTAGAACTGAACTAGAACTGAACTAGAACTGAACTAGAACTGAACTAGAACTGAACTAGAACTGAACTAGAACTGAACTAGAACTGAACTAGAACTGAACTAGAACTGAACTAGAACTGAACTAGAACTGAACTAGAACTGAACTAGAACTGAACTAGAACTGAACTAGAACTGAACTAGAACTGAACTAGAACTGAACTAGAACTGAACTAGAACTGAACTAGAACTGAACTAGAACTGAACTAGAACTGAACTAGAACTGAACTAGAACTGAACTAGAACTGAACTAGAACTGAACTAGAACTGAACTAGAACTGAACTAGAACTGAACTAGAACTGAACTAGAACTGAACTAGAACTGAACTAGAACTGAACTAGAACTGAACTAGAACTGAACTAGAACTGAACTAGAACTGAACTAGAACTGAACTAGAACTGAACTAGAACTGAACTAGAACTGAACTAGAACTGAACTAGAACTGAACTAGAACTGAACTAGAACTGAACTAGAACTGAACTAGAACTGAACTAGAACTGAACTAGAACTGAACTAGAACTGAACTAGAACTGAACTAGAACTGAACTAGAACTGAACTAGAACTGAACTAGAACTGAACTAGAACTGAACTAGAACTGAACTAGAACTGAACTAGAACTGAACTAGAACTGAACTAGAACTGAACTAGAACTGAACTAGAACTGAACTAGAACTGAACTAGAACTGAACTAGAACTGAACTAGAACTGAACTAGAACTGAACTAGAACTGAACTAGAACTGAACTAGAACTGAACTAGAACTGAACTAGAACTGAACTAGAACTGAACTAGAACTGAACTAGAACTGAACTAGAACTGAACTAGAACTGAACTAGAACTGAACTAGAACTGAACTAGAACTGAACTAGAACTGAACTAGAACTGAACTAGAACTGAACTAGAACTGAACTAGAACTGAACTAGAACTGAACTAGAACTGAACTAGAACTGAACTAGAACTGAACTAGAACTGAACTAGAACTGAACTAGAACTGAACTAGAACTGAACTAGAACTGAACTAGAACTGAACTAGAACTGAACTAGAACTGAACTAGAACTGAACTAGAACTGAACTAGAACTGAACTAGAACTGAACTAGAACTGAACTAGAACTGAACTAGAACTGAACTAGAACTGAACTAGAACTGAACTAGAACTGAACTAGAACTGAACTAGAACTGAACTAGAACTGAACTAGAACTGAACTAGAACTGAACTAGAACTGAACTAGAACTGAACTAGAACTGAACTAGAACTGAACTAGAACTGAACTAGAACTGAACTAGAACTGAACTAGAACTGAACTAGAACTGAACTAGAACTGAACTAGAACTGAACTAGAACTGAACTAGAACTGAACTAGAACTGAACTAGAACTGAACTAGAACTGAACTAGAACTGAACTAGAACTGAACTAGAACTGAACTAGAACTGAACTAGAACTGAACTAGAACTGAACTAGAACTGAACTAGAACTGAACTAGAACTGAACTAGAACTGAACTAGAACTGAACTAGAACTGAACTAGAACTGAACTAGAACTGAACTAGAACTGAACTAGAACTGAACTAGAACTGAACTAGAACTGAACTAGAACTGAACTAGAACTGAACTAGAACTGAACTAGAACTGAACTAGAACTGAACTAGAACTGAACTAGAACTGAACTAGAACTGAACTAGAACTGAACTAGAACTGAACTAGAACTGAACTAGAACTGAACTAGAACTGAACTAGAACTGAACTAGAACTGAACTAGAACTGAACTAGAACTGAACTAGAACTGAACTAGAACTGAACTAGAACTGAACTAGAACTGAACTAGAACTGAACTAGAACTGAACTAGAACTGAACTAGAACTGAACTAGAACTGAACTAGAACTGAACTAGAACTGAACTAGAACTGAACTAGAACTGAACTAGAACTGAACTAGAACTGAACTAGAACTGAACTAGAACTGAACTAGAACTGAACTAGAACTGAACTAGAACTGAACTAGAACTGAACTAGAACTGAACTAGAACTGAACTAGAACTGAACTAGAACTGAACTAGAACTGAACTAGAACTGAACTAGAACTGAACTAGAACTGAACTAGAACTGAACTAGAACTGAACTAGAACTGAACTAGAACTGAACTAGAACTGAACTAGAACTGAACTAGAACTGAACTAGAACTGAACTAGAACTGAACTAGAACTGAACTAGAACTGAACTAGAACTGAACTAGAACTGAACTAGAACTGAACTAGAACTGAACTAGAACTGAACTAGAACTGAACTAGAACTGAACTAGAACTGAACTAGAACTGAACTAGAACTGAACTAGAACTGAACTAGAACTGAACTAGAACTGAACTAGAACTGAACTAGAACTGAACTAGAACTGAACTAGAACTGAACTAGAACTGAACTAGAACTGAACTAGAACTGAACTAGAACTGAACTAGAACTGAACTAGAACTGAACTAGAACTGAACTAGAACTGAACTAGAACTGAACTAGAACTGAACTAGAACTGAACTAGAACTGAACTAGAACTGAACTAGAACTGAACTAGAACTGAACTAGAACTGAACTAGAACTGAACTAGAACTGAACTAGAACTGAACTAGAACTGAACTAGAACTGAACTAGAACTGAACTAGAACTGAACTAGAACTGAACTAGAACTGAACTAGAACTGAACTAGAACTGAACTAGAACTGAACTAGAACTGAACTAGAACTGAACTAGAACTGAACTAGAACTGAACTAGAACTGAACTAGAACTGAACTAGAACTGAACTAGAACTGAACTAGAACTGAACTAGAACTGAACTAGAACTGAACTAGAACTGAACTAGAACTGAACTAGAACTGAACTAGAACTGAACTAGAACTGAACTAGAACTGAACTAGAACTGAACTAGAACTGAACTAGAACTGAACTAGAACTGAACTAGAACTGAACTAGAACTGAACTAGAACTGAACTAGAACTGAACTAGAACTGAACTAGAACTGAACTAGAACTGAACTAGAACTGAACTAGAACTGAACTAGAACTGAACTAGAACTGAACTAGAACTGAACTAGAACTGAACTAGAACTGAACTAGAACTGAACTAGAACTGAACTAGAACTGAACTAGAACTGAACTAGAACTGAACTAGAACTGAACTAGAACTGAACTAGAACTGAACTAGAACTGAACTAGAACTGAACTAGAACTGAACTAGAACTGAACTAGAACTGAACTAGAACTGAACTAGAACTGAACTAGAACTGAACTAGAACTGAACTAGAACTGAACTAGAACTGAACTAGAACTGAACTAGAACTGAACTAGAACTGAACTAGAACTGAACTAGAACTGAACTAGAACTGAACTAGAACTGAACTAGAACTGAACTAGAACTGAACTAGAACTGAACTAGAACTGAACTAGAACTGAACTAGAACTGAACTAGAACTGAACTAGAACTGAACTAGAACTGAACTAGAACTGAACTAGAACTGAACTAGAACTGAACTAGAACTGAACTAGAACTGAACTAGAACTGAACTAGAACTGAACTAGAACTGAACTAGAACTGAACTAGAACTGAACTAGAACTGAACTAGAACTGAACTAGAACTGAACTAGAACTGAACTAGAACTGAACTAGAACTGAACTAGAACTGAACTAGAACTGAACTAGAACTGAACTAGAACTGAACTAGAACTGAACTAGAACTGAACTAGAACTGAACTAGAACTGAACTAGAACTGAACTAGAACTGAACTAGAACTGAACTAGAACTGAACTAGAACTGAACTAGAACTGAACTAGAACTGAACTAGAACTGAACTAGAACTGAACTAGAACTGAACTAGAACTGAACTAGAACTGAACTAGAACTGAACTAGAACTGAACTAGAACTGAACTAGAACTGAACTAGAACTGAACTAGAACTGAACTAGAACTGAACTAGAACTGAACTAGAACTGAACTAGAACTGAACTAGAACTGAACTAGAACTGAACTAGAACTGAACTAGAACTGAACTAGAACTGAACTAGAACTGAACTAGAACTGAACTAGAACTGAACTAGAACTGAACTAGAACTGAACTAGAACTGAACTAGAACTGAACTAGAACTGAACTAGAACTGAACTAGAACTGAACTAGAACTGAACTAGAACTGAACTAGAACTGAACTAGAACTGAACTAGAACTGAACTAGAACTGAACTAGAACTGAACTAGAACTGAACTAGAACTGAACTAGAACTGAACTAGAACTGAACTAGAACTGAACTAGAACTGAACTAGAACTGAACTAGAACTGAACTAGAACTGAACTAGAACTGAACTAGAACTGAACTAGAACTGAACTAGAACTGAACTAGAACTGAACTAGAACTGAACTAGAACTGAACTAGAACTGAACTAGAACTGAACTAGAACTGAACTAGAACTGAACTAGAACTGAACTAGAACTGAACTAGAACTGAACTAGAACTGAACTAGAACTGAACTAGAACTGAACTAGAACTGAACTAGAACTGAACTAGAACTGAACTAGAACTGAACTAGAACTGAACTAGAACTGAACTAGAACTGAACTAGAACTGAACTAGAACTGAACTAGAACTGAACTAGAACTGAACTAGAACTGAACTAGAACTGAACTAGAACTGAACTAGAACTGAACTAGAACTGAACTAGAACTGAACTAGAACTGAACTAGAACTGAACTAGAACTGAACTAGAACTGAACTAGAACTGAACTAGAACTGAACTAGAACTGAACTAGAACTGAACTAGAACTGAACTAGAACTGAACTAGAACTGAACTAGAACTGAACTAGAACTGAACTAGAACTGAACTAGAACTGAACTAGAACTGAACTAGAACTGAACTAGAACTGAACTAGAACTGAACTAGAACTGAACTAGAACTGAACTAGAACTGAACTAGAACTGAACTAGAACTGAACTAGAACTGAACTAGAACTGAACTAGAACTGAACTAGAACTGAACTAGAACTGAACTAGAACTGAACTAGAACTGAACTAGAACTGAACTAGAACTGAACTAGAACTGAACTAGAACTGAACTAGAACTGAACTAGAACTGAACTAGAACTGAACTAGAACTGAACTAGAACTGAACTAGAACTGAACTAGAACTGAACTAGAACTGAACTAGAACTGAACTAGAACTGAACTAGAACTGAACTAGAACTGAACTAGAACTGAACTAGAACTGAACTAGAACTGAACTAGAACTGAACTAGAACTGAACTAGAACTGAACTAGAACTGAACTAGAACTGAACTAGAACTGAACTAGAACTGAACTAGAACTGAACTAGAACTGAACTAGAACTGAACTAGAACTGAACTAGAACTGAACTAGAACTGAACTAGAACTGAACTAGAACTGAACTAGAACTGAACTAGAACTGAACTAGAACTGAACTAGAACTGAACTAGAACTGAACTAGAACTGAACTAGAACTGAACTAGAACTGAACTAGAACTGAACTAGAACTGAACTAGAACTGAACTAGAACTGAACTAGAACTGAACTAGAACTGAACTAGAACTGAACTAGAACTGAACTAGAACTGAACTAGAACTGAACTAGAACTGAACTAGAACTGAACTAGAACTGAACTAGAACTGAACTAGAACTGAACTAGAACTGAACTAGAACTGAACTAGAACTGAACTAGAACTGAACTAGAACTGAACTAGAACTGAACTAGAACTGAACTAGAACTGAACTAGAACTGAACTAGAACTGAACTAGAACTGAACTAGAACTGAACTAGAACTGAACTAGAACTGAACTAGAACTGAACTAGAACTGAACTAGAACTGAACTAGAACTGAACTAGAACTGAACTAGAACTGAACTAGAACTGAACTAGAACTGAACTAGAACTGAACTAGAACTGAACTAGAACTGAACTAGAACTGAACTAGAACTGAACTAGAACTGAACTAGAACTGAACTAGAACTGAACTAGAACTGAACTAGAACTGAACTAGAACTGAACTAGAACTGAACTAGAACTGAACTAGAACTGAACTAGAACTGAACTAGAACTGAACTAGAACTGAACTAGAACTGAACTAGAACTGAACTAGAACTGAACTAGAACTGAACTAGAACTGAACTAGAACTGAACTAGAACTGAACTAGAACTGAACTAGAACTGAACTAGAACTGAACTAGAACTGAACTAGAACTGAACTAGAACTGAACTAGAACTGAACTAGAACTGAACTAGAACTGAACTAGAACTGAACTAGAACTGAACTAGAACTGAACTAGAACTGAACTAGAACTGAACTAGAACTGAACTAGAACTGAACTAGAACTGAACTAGAACTGAACTAGAACTGAACTAGAACTGAACTAGAACTGAACTAGAACTGAACTAGAACTGAACTAGAACTGAACTAGAACTGAACTAGAACTGAACTAGAACTGAACTAGAACTGAACTAGAACTGAACTAGAACTGAACTAGAACTGAACTAGAACTGAACTAGAACTGAACTAGAACTGAACTAGAACTGAACTAGAACTGAACTAGAACTGAACTAGAACTGAACTAGAACTGAACTAGAACTGAACTAGAACTGAACTAGAACTGAACTAGAACTGAACTAGAACTGAACTAGAACTGAACTAGAACTGAACTAGAACTGAACTAGAACTGAACTAGAACTGAACTAGAACTGAACTAGAACTGAACTAGAACTGAACTAGAACTGAACTAGAACTGAACTAGAACTGAACTAGAACTGAACTAGAACTGAACTAGAACTGAACTAGAACTGAACTAGAACTGAACTAGAACTGAACTAGAACTGAACTAGAACTGAACTAGAACTGAACTAGAACTGAACTAGAACTGAACTAGAACTGAACTAGAACTGAACTAGAACTGAACTAGAACTGAACTAGAACTGAACTAGAACTGAACTAGAACTGAACTAGAACTGAACTAGAACTGAACTAGAACTGAACTAGAACTGAACTAGAACTGAACTAGAACTGAACTAGAACTGAACTAGAACTGAACTAGAACTGAACTAGAACTGAACTAGAACTGAACTAGAACTGAACTAGAACTGAACTAGAACTGAACTAGAACTGAACTAGAACTGAACTAGAACTGAACTAGAACTGAACTAGAACTGAACTAGAACTGAACTAGAACTGAACTAGAACTGAACTAGAACTGAACTAGAACTGAACTAGAACTGAACTAGAACTGAACTAGAACTGAACTAGAACTGAACTAGAACTGAACTAGAACTGAACTAGAACTGAACTAGAACTGAACTAGAACTGAACTAGAACTGAACTAGAACTGAACTAGAACTGAACTAGAACTGAACTAGAACTGAACTAGAACTGAACTAGAACTGAACTAGAACTGAACTAGAACTGAACTAGAACTGAACTAGAACTGAACTAGAACTGAACTAGAACTGAACTAGAACTGAACTAGAACTGAACTAGAACTGAACTAGAACTGAACTAGAACTGAACTAGAACTGAACTAGAACTGAACTAGAACTGAACTAGAACTGAACTAGAACTGAACTAGAACTGAACTAGAACTGAACTAGAACTGAACTAGAACTGAACTAGAACTGAACTAGAACTGAACTAGAACTGAACTAGAACTGAACTAGAACTGAACTAGAACTGAACTAGAACTGAACTAGAACTGAACTAGAACTGAACTAGAACTGAACTAGAACTGAACTAGAACTGAACTAGAACTGAACTAGAACTGAACTAGAACTGAACTAGAACTGAACTAGAACTGAACTAGAACTGAACTAGAACTGAACTAGAACTGAACTAGAACTGAACTAGAACTGAACTAGAACTGAACTAGAACTGAACTAGAACTGAACTAGAACTGAACTAGAACTGAACTAGAACTGAACTAGAACTGAACTAGAACTGAACTAGAACTGAACTAGAACTGAACTAGAACTGAACTAGAACTGAACTAGAACTGAACTAGAACTGAACTAGAACTGAACTAGAACTGAACTAGAACTGAACTAGAACTGAACTAGAACTGAACTAGAACTGAACTAGAACTGAACTAGAACTGAACTAGAACTGAACTAGAACTGAACTAGAACTGAACTAGAACTGAACTAGAACTGAACTAGAACTGAACTAGAACTGAACTAGAACTGAACTAGAACTGAACTAGAACTGAACTAGAACTGAACTAGAACTGAACTAGAACTGAACTAGAACTGAACTAGAACTGAACTAGAACTGAACTAGAACTGAACTAGAACTGAACTAGAACTGAACTAGAACTGAACTAGAACTGAACTAGAACTGAACTAGAACTGAACTAGAACTGAACTAGAACTGAACTAGAACTGAACTAGAACTGAACTAGAACTGAACTAGAACTGAACTAGAACTGAACTAGAACTGAACTAGAACTGAACTAGAACTGAACTAGAACTGAACTAGAACTGAACTAGAACTGAACTAGAACTGAACTAGAACTGAACTAGAACTGAACTAGAACTGAACTAGAACTGAACTAGAACTGAACTAGAACTGAACTAGAACTGAACTAGAACTGAACTAGAACTGAACTAGAACTGAACTAGAACTGAACTAGAACTGAACTAGAACTGAACTAGAACTGAACTAGAACTGAACTAGAACTGAACTAGAACTGAACTAGAACTGAACTAGAACTGAACTAGAACTGAACTAGAACTGAACTAGAACTGAACTAGAACTGAACTAGAACTGAACTAGAACTGAACTAGAACTGAACTAGAACTGAACTAGAACTGAACTAGAACTGAACTAGAACTGAACTAGAACTGAACTAGAACTGAACTAGAACTGAACTAGAACTGAACTAGAACTGAACTAGAACTGAACTAGAACTGAACTAGAACTGAACTAGAACTGAACTAGAACTGAACTAGAACTGAACTAGAACTGAACTAGAACTGAACTAGAACTGAACTAGAACTGAACTAGAACTGAACTAGAACTGAACTAGAACTGAACTAGAACTGAACTAGAACTGAACTAGAACTGAACTAGAACTGAACTAGAACTGAACTAGAACTGAACTAGAACTGAACTAGAACTGAACTAGAACTGAACTAGAACTGAACTAGAACTGAACTAGAACTGAACTAGAACTGAACTAGAACTGAACTAGAACTGAACTAGAACTGAACTAGAACTGAACTAGAACTGAACTAGAACTGAACTAGAACTGAACTAGAACTGAACTAGAACTGAACTAGAACTGAACTAGAACTGAACTAGAACTGAACTAGAACTGAACTAGAACTGAACTAGAACTGAACTAGAACTGAACTAGAACTGAACTAGAACTGAACTAGAACTGAACTAGAACTGAACTAGAACTGAACTAGAACTGAACTAGAACTGAACTAGAACTGAACTAGAACTGAACTAGAACTGAACTAGAACTGAACTAGAACTGAACTAGAACTGAACTAGAACTGAACTAGAACTGAACTAGAACTGAACTAGAACTGAACTAGAACTGAACTAGAACTGAACTAGAACTGAACTAGAACTGAACTAGAACTGAACTAGAACTGAACTAGAACTGAACTAGAACTGAACTAGAACTGAACTAGAACTGAACTAGAACTGAACTAGAACTGAACTAGAACTGAACTAGAACTGAACTAGAACTGAACTAGAACTGAACTAGAACTGAACTAGAACTGAACTAGAACTGAACTAGAACTGAACTAGAACTGAACTAGAACTGAACTAGAACTGAACTAGAACTGAACTAGAACTGAACTAGAACTGAACTAGAACTGAACTAGAACTGAACTAGAACTGAACTAGAACTGAACTAGAACTGAACTAGAACTGAACTAGAACTGAACTAGAACTGAACTAGAACTGAACTAGAACTGAACTAGAACTGAACTAGAACTGAACTAGAACTGAACTAGAACTGAACTAGAACTGAACTAGAACTGAACTAGAACTGAACTAGAACTGAACTAGAACTGAACTAGAACTGAACTAGAACTGAACTAGAACTGAACTAGAACTGAACTAGAACTGAACTAGAACTGAACTAGAACTGAACTAGAACTGAACTAGAACTGAACTAGAACTGAACTAGAACTGAACTAGAACTGAACTAGAACTGAACTAGAACTGAACTAGAACTGAACTAGAACTGAACTAGAACTGAACTAGAACTGAACTAGAACTGAACTAGAACTGAACTAGAACTGAACTAGAACTGAACTAGAACTGAACTAGAACTGAACTAGAACTGAACTAGAACTGAACTAGAACTGAACTAGAACTGAACTAGAACTGAACTAGAACTGAACTAGAACTGAACTAGAACTGAACTAGAACTGAACTAGAACTGAACTAGAACTGAACTAGAACTGAACTAGAACTGAACTAGAACTGAACTAGAACTGAACTAGAACTGAACTAGAACTGAACTAGAACTGAACTAGAACTGAACTAGAACTGAACTAGAACTGAACTAGAACTGAACTAGAACTGAACTAGAACTGAACTAGAACTGAACTAGAACTGAACTAGAACTGAACTAGAACTGAACTAGAACTGAACTAGAACTGAACTAGAACTGAACTAGAACTGAACTAGAACTGAACTAGAACTGAACTAGAACTGAACTAGAACTGAACTAGAACTGAACTAGAACTGAACTAGAACTGAACTAGAACTGAACTAGAACTGAACTAGAACTGAACTAGAACTGAACTAGAACTGAACTAGAACTGAACTAGAACTGAACTAGAACTGAACTAGAACTGAACTAGAACTGAACTAGAACTGAACTGAACTAGAACTGAACTAGAACTGAACTAGAACTGAACTAGAACTGAACTAGAACTGAACTAGAACTGAACTAGAACTGAACTGAACTAGAACTGAACTAGAACTGAACTAGAACTGAACTAGAACTGAACTAGAACTGAACTAGAACTGAACTAGAACTGAACTAGAACTGAACTAGAACTGAACTAGAACTGAACTAGAACTGAACTAGAACTGAACTAGAACTGAACTAGAACTGAACTAGAACTGAACTAGAACTGAACTAGAACTGAACTAGAACTGAACTAGAACTGAACTAGAACTGAACTAGAACTGAACTAGAACTGAACTAGAACTGAACTAGAACTGAACTAGAACTGAACTAGAACTGAACTAGAACTGAACTAGAACTGAACTAGAACTGAACTAGAACTGAACTAGAACTGAACTAGAACTGAACTAGAACTGAACTAGAACTGAACTAGAACTGAACTAGAACTGAACTAGAACTGAACTAGAACTGAACTAGAACTGAACTAGAACTGAACTAGAACTGAACTAGAACTGAACTAGAACTGAACTAGAACTGAACTAGAACTGAACTAGAACTGAACTAGAACTGAACTAGAACTGAACTAGAACTGAACTAGAACTGAACTAGAACTGAACTAGAACTGAACTAGAACTGAACTAGAACTGAACTAGAACTGAACTAGAACTGAACTAGAACTGAACTAGAACTGAACTAGAACTGAACTAGAACTGAACTAGAACTGAACTAGAACTGAACTAGAACTGAACTAGAACTGAACTAGAACTGAACTAGAACTGAACTAGAACTGAACTAGAACTGAACTAGAACTGAACTAGAACTGAACTAGAACTGAACTAGAACTGAACTAGAACTGAACTAGAACTGAACTAGAACTGAACTAGAACTGAACTAGAACTGAACTAGAACTGAACTAGAACTGAACTAGAACTGAACTAGAACTGAACTAGAACTGAACTAGAACTGAACTAGAACTGAACTAGAACTGAACTAGAACTGAACTAGAACTGAACTAGAACTGAACTAGAACTGAACTAGAACTGAACTAGAACTGAACTAGAACTGAACTAGAACTGAACTAGAACTGAACTAGAACTGAACTAGAACTGAACTAGAACTGAACTAGAACTGAACTAGAACTGAACTAGAACTGAACTAGAACTGAACTAGAACTGAACTAGAACTGAACTAGAACTGAACTAGAACTGAACTAGAACTGAACTAGAACTGAACTAGAACTGAACTAGAACTGAACTAGAACTGAACTAGAACTGAACTAGAACTGAACTAGAACTGAACTAGAACTGAACTAGAACTGAACTAGAACTGAACTAGAACTGAACTAGAACTGAACTAGAACTGAACTAGAACTGAACTAGAACTGAACTAGAACTGAACTAGAACTGAACTAGAACTGAACTAGAACTGAACTAGAACTGAACTAG